>JASGAU010363473.1:0-10651 GCA_030220045.1 Australoheros facetus
GTGTACCCTGCCTCTCGCCCTATGACAGCTGGGATAGGCTCCAGCCCCCCCGCGACCCTGAACAGGATGAGCGGAAGCGAATGGATGGATGGATGGATGGCATGTGCAGATGTAGAGTTGGAGCCAGGAGTAGTGGAACTGTGACTTAAATGGCTTCACTCAGTCAGATTTTATCCAAAACTCCAAGACGGCATTCACTAATGGGAAACTTTAAACTCCACCAATCACCCCCACAAACACAAGATTCCTACAGTGAGACACTCAGGTCAGCTGAGTGAGGTCATTTCAGACTGATGTATCTGACTTATGGCTCAGACACACTAAAGTAGAAGTAGGATGGCACCATCGTTGTGACTAGGAATACAAACAGCTGGTTGCCTGGTGATTGCATTAAATATTTCTGCTGTTGGAAACTGATTGCAAGTAGTTGTGGTGACCGCTTTTGATCGAAAGGTGTGCGCATATCACCTGGTGGGAGGTGACCTGTCTCCAAACGACCAGGGTCTGACTTGGTATGAGTGCAATCACTCTCACACAGATTGATGAAGGTTTGCAAGTAACTGCAGTCTAATTTATAAAATGGAGAAAGAATGCCAACATATTGCAATCAATTTGATTCAGCAGCCGCAACTCGTCTGTGATGCGTCTCTTTGCAAGAGGAAACTCGGCTCAACTGGTTGCCAGCTGGCTGTAATCTCGTTATGGTCCTAAATAAATGAAAGGTTGCTGCGCACCTATGTTATTTTGCAATTAAATCACTATCCTGCAGCAACTATCTCACTGTTTGTGGAGCAATTTCTAAATTTCTATTTCAGATATATGACATGAATGTAAGTAGTTACTGTGAATTTCTTTGTGTGCAGCAGCAACAAATTTGCGATCTTCACTGATTTATTGATCATCGATATTGATTATCACAAACAGATTGCATGTAATTGCCAACTTGTTGTGAACTGGTGCTTTATAAATACAACTGAACTGAGTATGCGCAAAAAAATAAAAAATAAAAATCACACCACATACAACAATTTGGGCCACTATCACCAACCATAAAAACATAATGTCATGTGACAAAGAGGAAGGGCACTACATGTTGAAAAATGTGGTTTTGCTTCACTAGAGTTGATGCATACAATGTGAACTGCCACAAGTGCAACAAGTCTTTTGCCCGTGCATATACTGTGGCTCTCTCCATCTCTGTCATTTGTCTGAATGAATCTGTGAGCAACATTAGTGTAAAAGTGACGTGTCTGGATGTTTGAAAAGGGCTTAAAATGAACTGTGATGTTGTGTTAATATGCGCAGCAAATAATGAAATAAGTTACCATTCCAACAACTTCAAAACCTTTCATACCTGCCCATAATTGTCGATTCCCGAGACGAGACGATTGAGGTTAAGCAGGTCAAAGGCAGTGCGAAGAGCGTGTCCTAATGTTGTCAGCCCGGATGCCTGCAGATTCTTCAGCTCACACATGAAGGTGGCATGGTTCTCCTTCCAGCCGGCCTGAAATACATGCAGTACAGAGATGTGTTCAAGGCAGAAGCATCAGTGAAGAAGACTGAAGTTACTGCTCTGGGTGAACAGCCACTAACCAAAAAAGATACACAGCGACAGAATCAGTGACTGACTCAAATATATGACCATCACTTGGTTAGAGAAGTTTAAGTTTTCATTGACTTTTTGCAATATGACATAAAAGTAACTATAAAATTTGATCAGGTTATGTGAGGCTCTGGAAATAGAAGATAATATTGTTGAAACTTCCACCCACATTTGAGCTGCAAGTTGTCTTTCAGAAAGGGTCTAATTTCATACATGACAAGCATCCAAAAATACAGTTCCCATGGCTGCCTGTCCTTCGTGACAGAGAGATACTGCCATGGGAGAGGATGTGAATGTGTAAGTGCTCTTGGACTTTTCTCCAGCAGGGTCAAGTGCTTTACTGCTTCCTACTTAATCTAAGGATGACCTGCAAGCTTACCACTTCCTTTGCTGGGAGAGGGAGGGGAAGAGGCATAAAAAAAAGTCTTGAGTTTCCAGGATGAACATGTAAGCTTCAATTAAGGCCAGTGGGCAGATTTTTGGATTGCCATGGGATATCATTCCAAAGCCATGATTTGTGTGGAATTTCTATGAAAGCGCACTGTTACATGAATGAGAGTACATGTTGGGCAGTTACACAAGAAAACCTCACTAAAAACATTCACAGGGGTAGCAGCAAAGTAACCCAGACACAGATCCTCCCTGATAGAAATGTAAGGCTTAGCGTGCACTCAATAATTCAGACTACAGAATATTTCTATTTTCTTCTCGCCCAACATCATCTCTCCCTCTGCATCAACAATTCATTGCTTCTGTAACTGAGCAATCAGACTAGCTCCATTCACTATAACCTTGTCCTTTTATCGTAATCCTTAGCACACAAAGAAAGCAATAAAAAAGAGGACAGCAACAAAGAGAGGAAGAGCAGGAAGAAGAGGAGCTGAGGGTAGACTTTACGAGGGAAAAGAACTTCAGCCAGCCCATCACATTCCCAGTCCTACAAATAGTGCTATAACAACTCAATGAAAATTACACAAAAATCTTAAAACACGGTCATTTCCAGCTTTACATTTTTATTCTTGGACTCTGACAGAGCAGCTTTGCATGATTCACAGTTCAAATTAATCCTTGTGTATCTTATACTCGTCTTCAGCAGGGACCCTCAGGTCATCCCCTCTCTGAAACAAGCAGTTTAAGACCACCCCCACCTTGGAGCAAACGTTCGTCTGATTGGATGCCCCTCACAAATGCAAGAAGCCCCACCCACAGCAGGTGGGGTGGGGCTTCTGTGTTCACAGCAAGAGTTACGTGCCTGAGACGAAACATAGCAATATTAGGGATATGAGCTCTCACTGACATCACACAGATCCAGGTTTAGAAAATCCTGTCTCCATATCTGCAGATACGGAGCCGGTATAAGTGCCAAATTTCCCATTTCGCTTGGTTATTAACTGATCAATTAATTTTGGATTATTCATTAGGATAGCTTTAAATTACCACAGAACTTGATTATTGTTTAATAAAAAGTGATTTTTAAATAAACAGCATAAAATTCCCACGATCCAGGAGTCTGAAGCCAGAGCTTTTGGCTCAATACAAGCAACAGAGCAGGACAGAGAAACATGTGAGCTAAAAATGGTCTTTTTGCCTTGTTTTAATATGAAGGTCAATGAAGAGAAAGAGCCTGTGACATCACCTTCATCTGTGTTGCAGCCATTTCTGAATACATTGCGAAGGTCTGCAGAGTATACTACAGAATGACAATAAATACAGCTCATTGTTAAGGAAAGAGCATTAGTAAATCTTAAGTTCTACTAATTATTTATGTCACAGATCAGCCACAGTTAAATGGCAAAACTCAGTTTATCTGTGTAACACAATATTATTTTCAGGTAAATAATATCATTTTATATGAATTGGTGTTGATGATATGAAGTTGGTCCTAGCAATGAAGTTCACACAAGGTTTGGGTGCTTTGTTTATTTGATATGTAAATGCAAATACCCTCCAATTTATGATGTAACACATTTGCATTTCCTATAATTACAGTTTATAAACGCTACATGTTTAATGGTTTGTTTTTTTCAGATTTTATGTCCAAAAAATATAACAAAATGTGAATACTGATATTTCTACTTCTTTTGCAGACTGGAGTGTGACAAACAAGGGGTTTTTACCTGCTCTGCATTCATTTTTTGCAAATCCACACTGAACTTTTTTTTTTTGAGCATTAAGATTTTTTATAAAATACTTAGAGCATATATCTATGAAGATCACTTGACTATAATAATTTTTCTCGAATTTGTCAGAAAAATTGTGTAGTGCACATTATAGTTTACAATATTTAACTAGATAGATAGATAGATAGATAGATAGATAGATAGATAGATAGATAGATAGATAGATAGATAGATAGATGCTATATTGCCAAACGTTTTTGCTTATCTGGCTTCACGCATATATGAACTTGAGTAACATCTCATTCTTAATCCGTAATGTTTAATATGATGTCAGCCCACCCTTTGCTATACAGCTATAACAGCTTCATCTCTTTTGGGAAGACTTTCCACAAGGTTAAGGAATATGTTTATTTGTGAGGTCTGGATGAGAAGGTCTGGCTCGCAGTCTCTACACTAATTCATCCCAAAGGTGTTCTGTTGGGTTAAGGTCAGGACTCTGTGCAGGTCAGGCTCCACACCAAACTCACTCATCCATGTCTTCATGGACCTGCTTTGTGCACTGGTGTGCAGTCATGTTGGAACAGGAAAGGACCATCCCCAAACTGTTCCCAAAAGGTTGGGAGCATGAAATTGTCCAAAATGCCTTGGTATGCCAAAGCATTAAGAATTCCTTCCAATAGAACTAAGGGGCCAAGCCGAGCTCCTGAAAAACAAACCCACAACATGCTCTAGAGTCCAGTGGCAGCATGCTTTACACCACTGCATCTGACGCTTTGCATTGCACTTTGTGATGTAAGGCTTGGATGCAGCTGCCCAGCCATGGAAACCCATTCCATGAAGCTCTCTATGCACTGTTCTTGACCTAATCTGAAGACCACATAAACTTTGGAGGTCTGTAGTGATTGACGCTGCAGAAATTTGGTGACCTCTGCACACTATGTGCCTGAGTATCCACTGACCTCACTCTGTGATTTTACGTGGCCTACCACTTTGTGGCTGAGTTGCTGTCATTCCCAACTGCTTCCACTTTGTTATAATCCCACTACCAGCTGACTGGAATATTTAGTAGTGAGGAAATTTCAGGACTGGACTTGTTGCACAGGTATCATCCTATCACTGTACCACGCTGGAATTCACTGATCTCCTGAGAGTGACCCATTCTTTCACAAATGTTTGTAGAAGCAGTCTGCATGCCTAGGTGCTTGATTTATACACCTGTGGCCATGGAAGAGACTGGAACACCAGAATTCAATGATTTGGATGGCTGAGTGAATACTTTTGGCAATATAGTGTAGATATTAATAAATAAACATCTATATAGAGCACATAATATTGCCCCCACGACTCTGAATTGGATAAACAGAACAAAATGGATGGCTGGATTGATGCATATAATATTGCTGCAGGCATAAGGATAAATTACGTTACAGGTTTCTGGGACAAGTTTTGTGCAGCATGTTTACAGGCTGTAGAGTCTGTAACAGTGAATGACATACATCATATGGATTATATGCAACACATTAATATGCATAAATGACAAACATTTTGATATCCTTTACTCAATTATATCTTATCATAAAATACATGATTTTGAAAGTACAAATAAATTGATGCTCAGTAAACTTTCACTTATTATTGTGTACTTGTACTTGCTGATGTGGAACGTGACCATCTTTTCCATTATCCTAAGATAATACACAAACTGTTGCTGTGTTACTTATCATTAGCCTATAAGAGCTAGTCAATTTAGCCTAGCTCTATAACAGCTCTTTAGCAGATCTGTTTTATTAATCCTGAACACTTCAGAGTTTTTACACCCCATTTTACAAGACGATAGTTACAGAAACAATCATAAAAACTAGCACAGCTTTTGGCTGTTTCACTATGGCTGACCCAATCAGTAAGATAATGCAAAAAATTATTTTTATTTTAGGTTTATTTTCAAATACAGACTAAGTAAAGTAAAAATGCAAGAAGCGCTATTGAAAAATTAATTACATAGGAGTCAAATGTATAACTGAATAAATTAATAGTAGTGGATTGAATATTTTACTTTTTTTTTAAAAATCTGTTTTCAAACCTGGAATCGGTTGGAAATTTTAAAAAAACTAAACAAAAAGACTACACTCCTACATTCAGATCATACCAGCTCTATTTTTCATCTCATCTGTCCCCAGTTCACGCTACTATCATGCATTTAATACCTTCATAAAATGCATTTTAATTCAAGCATTTCTTCCTTTCTGCTTTATGATAATAATTTCACAATAATAATTTAAAGTGTATGTTCCAAATGTCTGGGCATATAAATATAAAGTGTCAAGTATTGCACATAGTTTCCATTTAATTATCATGAGTTATGATTTCAGATTCTCACTTCTGGTTTTGGTGTCTTTAAAAACACTGCTGCTGTTTGAACTGTTCAGCAGAGTAAACAGTAACTCAGCTTTCAAGATAATAAAAAAAAAAGTTGACATAATTTGTCATTGCAAGTGCATTTTGAGCTGCACTGGGCTTTATAATATATGCTTTTATATATCTCTTATATTACTCTTCAGCACAAGCATTTTGTTTCTTGGTCGTGAGGCATGCAAACTATTCCTTGTTTTCTCCAAGTATTGATGGCATAGGATGGAGTAAGCACCCTGCACTCTATGTTGAGTAGTAGAGTGTGGTTTGTAGACAAGAGTTATGGAAGCCTAGAGAGACCTAATATAGTGTAGAGAGCAGCCACTGAAGCACACCAGGGACCTCAGGGGTTCGTGTGAATTGTATTTTATTGGGGATGAAAAGATCAGACTGGGAGATATGTGCCAGATCATAAAACATGTCAATAGATTAGTAGTGAGGAAAGCTTTGTTGACATGAGCCCCATGAAATTATCGCAGTAATTCCCACGTTGCGTTTATTTGTTCCTCTATGTGTGTGCATGTATGAAGACTACTGCTCCTACACTAGGACATGACGCTCCCTCGTATCGGGATGACAAATAATTATCATATGAATAATGATAACATGAGCGAACTCATAAAAATACAAAAAAAAAAGAAGAAATCTCATGATGAAGAGGGCTTATCAACTTTCAGCCAAGATCGGCCAATGGGAATGCGTGACTGATGCGAGGGGCGGGGCAAAGAGTGATCGGCGGGCTCTTTGACCACTCTAGCCGTTGTTATATTAAAAAAAGAGCGACGTCACAGCTGATAATAAATCTCCACGCCTCCATCTCAACGCCCGAGACTTTTCTCAACACAAAAGCAAAATGTCTGCTGGATGTTCGGAGGCAGTGCAGCTCCGCGTTTTCCAGTATTTGGAGCAATAATTTGCCGTTTTCGCCACCGGGAGGGCGCCCAACCCTGACTACAAACCAGAAGGACAATAAAATCTCACTGACAGAAAAATACCGAACGACTTGTGAAATGTAAAAATTGTATCAGTTGCTAATTACCTTCACTCCGTATGGTGGATCATCGAATGTAACTAGCATGTACCTGTCGCCTCTACTAGCCGGGTCTCGGGCACGCAGCTGTCAAAAAAGAAAACCAAAACAACATATATTAATTGAGACCTATCTTCCCCCAAGGAGCCCTAAGCTAACCAAAGGTGCATACGTGCTGAAAAAGGTCGGGGTAAAATCATTCTTTACCTTCATAAAGACCTCAACCGCGCCTTTAGCAACGTCCAGATACGTCGTACCCAAATAAGTGCGCTGATTCATAGAGGCGGACGTGTCTAACAGGAAAAGTAAAATAGGCATTTTAAATGTAAAGCCACAGTTATATGCTTTTCTAAAATAACTATTATCCACATATGACCTATCGTGCGGCCCAACAGCTCACACATGTGTGTATATATTTGTTATAATAAGCCCCCCCTCCAGTAGAGGGCCGTTGCCTCTGCCCTCTCCCTATCTGCCTTTCTAGAGCTCTGTCTCGGCTCGCGCTGTTCAACTTCTGCTCCTAACGGAATGGAACGCCCAGCTCCCTCCAGTGCAACGCCATTGGCTGAATCCGGTTTCATTGACCACGCCCCCCTCTATATACATATATAACGAGGTCGAAATGGCTCATGAGTACAATTTGTCAGTCTCTTCGTGTGGGGTTTAGATGAAAAACCCTGGGATAATTCCCTCGTAGTTGTGGCATCTCGAGGTTAGTTGGAAACCACATACCTGATTGTTGTTGCAGTGTGAAAATTATACTCTAAGGCCTTAAATTTCTTGACGGATATGCCACCGCTCCATTACAAGTTCACGCGCGTTATATCTTATTCTTTTGCTGCGTTCAAGACGCCTCAAAGGGTCCGTCCTTCTCACTCTAAACACAACACATCAGGACGTGCAGTTACATGACCTTATTAAGTTAAACAATAAAAACTGAGGAAGAAACTTACGCAGTCATGGTTAAGTTTGTAAATACAGCAGCGTGGAAATATTTCTCGCCGATGAGCCGCCTTTTTTTAGTTTATGATTTGGCCATAATAATAATAAATGCGACATTATCGAAGTCACATTGAATGGTATTTTTTTAAAGCGTTATTTAAAAATACCACAGTATTAAATTTACCTTAAGTTTTTAAAACTTTATATCAGGAGTTTAGAAAAATGCTTCATATCCAGTGGAAGTTTAAAATAGATTATTTTTTGTTTGCAGTTAGCCTATTTATACGTCATATGCTAAAAAGAAAACTCTTTATTGCACCGGGAATGCGTAGGTATACTTTACATTTGAACACAAATTTTGAGAAATTTTTAAAGATCATCATGATTGAAGAGTCATGTTGTCAAAGCGTTCTGCAAATGTAATTAAATTAGGCTTGGAGGGTGGGGAGTTTTCTATGGTCCCATTTCCTCCGCGCCGATCCAAATGTTATGAACTTGTAATAAACATGTTAGCCCGCGTGCTGGGGGAGCAGTTACGTCCTCACGCACTCGCCCTCCGCCGTCCCAGCATGCACCGCGAGATCTGCAGTACAGTTCTTCACAAAGAAAAAAAAAGAAAGGGCTTGAGGATCAACAACAGCAGGGTGGGAGCAGAGGCACGGACCTCGTTTACAGCGCTAACATTAACGAAACCGCGTCCTGACAACAAGGTAAAGCCTCTCTCTTGAGTTGTTATTGACAGGAAACAAACCTGCGCTTTGCTTTGTGCGGCGACGCTGCGTGTGAACGGCTTTAAATCTGCTACCAGCTAACGCTACCAGCTAGCGTTATACTGAAAATATGTTTTATTATAAGAGGAGTACGAGAACATGTTATACCGTCGGCATTACATCACAGTGGCCAAGGGGCCAGTTTTCAAAATCGCTGTTGTTGAATAGTTATGTCAAATATACCACGAAGAGCTCATTCTAGTGTCTGTTTAGGTTGTTACCTGTGCTTTAAAGGCAGCTTTGAGTTTATTTACAGTAATGAAACGCTAAAGTCATCTAGATAACTTAATAATATATTATACCTCATATACTGAAAGTGGCCTCGCAGTATTGTCCTGCAAATGTAGTGATTTTATTGTGTGTGTGTGTGTGTGTGTGTGTGTGTGTGTGTGTGTGTGTGTGTGTGTTTCACGTGGAACAAACAATACGTAGAAAACAAAAAGTGTTACGACACCACAGGTCTCGCTCCTCGAGCTCTGCGGTTACCATGTAAACACAAAGGGCCACGTGCCCAGGCGCATTGTGTTTTTAAAAAGTTTTATCATTACGCTTTGACGCTGTTATCGCCTGTGGAAGGAAAGAGGAGCCCAATGCGTGTCCCATTAAAATCTGGTATACATGCAAATTTATTGCACATGCAGGATTATCAGTATATAAGTAACAAGAAACTTTTTGGTCTCAAAAAGTACAGTATTTGTTGGGTTTCATTTTAAACCTTGCATCATATTGTTTGTATCATTAGGTAGCAGAGTATTGCAAGTATGCAGTCATGCAGAAGTACTGTTATCTTACTGAAGCTTTACTCAATTACAAGAGTACTGTTTGTTTTGGGGGGGTTTTAAAACACACAAGTACAAATTATTTTTGAAAAACTTCTCTGTGAATTTGCTATTTTTAAATCATTGATCTTTAATGCACTGTAAGGAGCTATGTAGTTTCAAACCATGTATTGAGCCTACTCTAAAACAATTAGAATATCAGTCATATAAATGATAATCCATAAACTTAAGAATTTAAATTTACAGTTAAAATGATCACAATAAATAGAAAATCTAATTGAGTTATTGGTGCTTAAACGTAGCTGTAAATATATTACACCTAGGCTATAACAGAAGGCAATGAGGAGTGGCTCCGTTCACACGACACCTTTTCAAAATGAAAACGGCACAGTTTTGATGTGTTTCGGCCTCCCGTACACGAGAACGGAGTGAAAACGATACTTTTTGGAAACGGGCTCTAGAGTGGAGCGTTTCTTAAACGCTCTGGCCTCCATTTCCCTGTAAACGGACGAAAACGATGCTGTTGGGAAGGGGGGCACTCGCACATGCGCACTATGGTTGCGGCTCCTATAGCCGCACTGCCAACTTGTGGCCTGGCAATGGGAACTGCAGCATTTTTGCGTTTCCATGTAAACGGAGATCGTTTCTGAAACCAATGTGTAAACGCGTCACTTTTCGGAAACGACACCGTTTTGAGGTTTCCAGTGGATACAGTGTCGTGTAAATGGGGCTCAGGAGGAGTAATCTCTTGTCTCTGGAGTAACTTGTTGGCAGAGGATGGCTTGACTCATTGTTATGCAAACGGGGTGAGAAAGCAGAGGGTGTGAACCCACAGAGGTGGGGGTGAAACTAAGGTGCCGTTTCCACTGGAAACGGTGTCGTTTTGATGCGTTTCGGCCTTGCGTTTACACGATAGCGTTTCAGAAACGATCCGCGTTTACATGATAACACTTGAAACGATGAAAACGATGTAGTTCCCATGCTAGGCCACAAGTTGG
>JASGAU010363475.1:0-18395 GCA_030220045.1 Australoheros facetus
TCATAGTTCCATCACCTGATGCCCACATATGACGCTCAAACAAAAAGTGTTATTGTGAAGCCCAGGCTGATGGGTTAGTCACAGCCATGTTTAGTCTTGCTATGGGAGCAGAGTGTGCTCCTTTCTCCCTCTTTTTGGATGCTGGCCTGCCTGAACAGAGTTTCCCATGAGTCCTGTGTGGCAGGCTTTGATACTGCATTGCAGGTGCTGTCAACAGAGACTGCGGCAGCAGAATTGGCACTTTGCATGTTTAGTGTTCATTCATTTGCAGATCTTTGATTTGAACTGCACATATTATTGCACCTCAAGTTTTGGTTTCACTATTATAGTTTCTGGCTGAAATTTAGTCTTTTAACTTCTCCCTCTACTTGTGATAACCTATATATGATCTTTTGTGTATGATCACAGCCTGTACTTGAAGTTATTTCTTTGTCTCAACCTCTGTAACTTTATGCCTCATATGTTCTTCGATATTTTTTTTTGACTGAAACTAATTTTTTTATCTTTTGGAAACTCATCTATTCTGGTTGCCTCTCTGGATGCCTACCTCTGTATGATCCATGCATCATTCCACCATTTTCTGGTCATGGGCATGAACCAGGAGTGTGAAGAGCCAGTATCTTTAATATTTCAGCTTTCTCTCTCTGATGATGACTGAGCAAACTGGATTGTCTTTTTACTGTCACATGCATAAGTTATCCATTGAAAAGCTGGTTTTGCAACATCTGGTGTAGTTGAAGTTAGGGGGTTACTGTGTAAACATCTGAACTTGTGAGGTGATTTCCATTAAACAAGACTGAATCCTAAGCAGGTATAATATTATCATTTTAGTCTAGCATGTTAATAGTCACTTTTTAACCCCTATTTACTTGACAAAACTGGTGACCATCCATGTTGCCACTCCACTGGCAAGGCCAAAAAGTGGAATTAGAGTTACATACATAGGATTAAAATGACTCGAATTATATCTTTGTCCATAGTCAGTGTGTGTGTGCAAGACCATCAGTAAGATCAGATCTAAGAGGTAATAGTCTCTTTTTTTCAGGCCTCCAGTTAAACTCATGCATTTCTGAACACCAACCCAGTGTTACAAGCATAAAGCGCCTCTCTACTCCCTTCTCCCTCGCTCTCTCTGTCCGGAACTCAGTCTGGCAAACATCACTTCCGAATGAGAGGGGATGATACAGAAGACCCCACACAGACAATCTTATTCAAGCACACTTGTATTGGTGCTCACATACACGTAGAACACTGCCAGTAGCACCTTGAGGCCAAGAGTGGGATGTTAGGTGTAGCTGCAGCTCAGAGGAAGACTGGAGGAGGACTGCACCCTTTGCACTTCTGCTGGATAAGGATGAGACGATGGCAGGACGTGTCAGAATAATCTGAATACTCCTCTTTGTTCCACCCCTCTGTTTTTGTTCTGCTGCTGTGAATATGTGCACAACTATCCATCTCCCTGAGAGCTCTGTAGAGTGATTTTTTCTCTATGTGTTTGTTAATAGGAAGTTAATAATCCTCAGAACACCCCCCACCAATCCCATCAGGTGATGGATCTATAAATGCAATATAACATTAAACAACAAAGCAACAGTAAGAGACCACAGATGATAAATCCTCACTGTAGCTTCTTCCTTTTAAAAAAAAAGACGCAACATTTACTGTGTGTCTCTCTCTCTCTCTCTCTCTCTATATATATATATATACCATGCACTGTCCAATATACAGTTATATCTAAGTGACACAATATCATTTTTCAGTGCACAGTGTTTGCAGCCATCATGACTCCACTGTGGAGTTCCCTCTTCCTGGCCCAGTTCATGAAACACAGGCACAAATGGACTCCTTGTTACAGTCAGGCAATCCTCAAACCCCCACACAGCAGCCTCAGTATGAATGGTGTCTTGTTCACAGGTCTTTAGAGCAAAATCCCCAAAATTACAGTAGAGACTTCAGTCTGTGGATTGTCTGCTCTGAAGGATGGGGGTATCAGCATTCAGAGCTTTCTACTTATTCCCTTCATATATTTTACTGCATGTGTTTGTCACAATCTTGATCTAATCCAAAAAATTTATTTTTCTGCCATCTCATGTTGTCACCTTCATGTTCCCATGAAGACAGAGGCATAAACACACATACCTGTAAGTGTTGCTGGATGAGTTGACAGGATAAGAAAGCACCCATGTGTCAGCACAGCATTGATCTTTTCCTCCAGAAAGTTCAGAGTACTCAGCCATTATCTCCCACAATGTATCACAAGGGTTTCTTAGAGGAGTGCGCATGCTTTCTGTATCTGCAAGACAGAATTCCAGACCAACTGGTTGCCTTGCTTGAGGTTGGACAGACCAAAACCAAATTCCCACAGCCTGGATACCAAGCCGCTTTAACACTGTCACTATGGTGTTTGTGATGGACAAAAGGCTCATCTGATCTGCTCAACACGTTGAGCCTGCGACTGCACGCTTCAAATCTTTAGCCAATCATTTGCAAATCATCACCTGGTGCGCTTTCAACAGCATGTGCATTTTCCTGAGAAAAATGATCTGAGCACTCACTCTACAGCAACACTGAGTTCATTAATTTTACTGGCATACAAAATAGCAGCTTCAGTGGAGAAGTAGGAGACAAAGTTCTCTCCTTATTCATTTCACAATATGCCTTATTCATTTTATATGACACAAGGAACAAATATACATCAGTGTCTACAGGTTTAAGACAAATTTAGGACAGTCTCTTACATTATTGTGAAGGAAGTTTGGCCCACTCTTCTTTACAACATTGTTTCAGTTCATTGAGGTTTGTTGGTATTCATTTCTGCACATCATTCCAATTGGGTTGAGGTCTGGACTCTGGTTGGGTCAATGCGACACCTTGATTCTATTTCAGCCTATTAAAATCTTCTGTTGCAGATTTGTTGGTGCAATTGGGATAAGCCAAGTTTTAGCTGTCAGAGACAGAGGGTCTTACATTTGACTTGAGTACTTTGGTATACAGAAGAGTTCATGGTCAACTCAATGACTGCAAGGTGCCCAGGTCCAAGCCTAAATCATCACTCCTCCACCACCATGCTGACAGTTGCTGTGAGGTGTTTGTTCCGAGACTTTTTTGATTTTCCACCAATGTGCTGCTGTGCATTGTGGCCAAACATCTCCGCTTTGGTCTCATCTGTCCAAAGGGCATTGCTCCAGAAGTATTGTTTGTTCACCTGCAACTTTGCAAACCTAAGTTGCGCTGATATTCCTTTGAGAAGCAACTCTTTACTGGCAGCCCTTCTAAAGAAGCCATACATATTCAATAGTCTAATTGTACTGTGATGCAGCTCTTGGGTTGTTTGCAGTTTCTCTGAGTATTACACATTCTGACCTTGGGTTGAATTTGCTGGGCTGCCCACTCTTGGTTAGACTGTTTCCAACTTGTCAATCTCTCTCACTGCAGAATACTGGATTTGTTTGGAAAAGACCTAACACTCAATGGGTGCCAGTTTCTTCTCTAAGATCATTGGTGAAATTTTTCCAATTGGCATTGTGTTAACACACACCTGAATGCTCCAGACCGGCAAGCGGCCCAACACTTGCTTTGCTCAGTTAATAATTGACTTCTGATTAGGAGCACCTGACTACCACTTACCTTCTTAATTCCTATGGAAGCAGTGGGTTAATTGTGTTCTTGACTAAATGCAAACACACAAAAGACAACAAATTTGCATTTCCATGTCGCACAACTTTAATAGAATATCTTAACTAACTGTACAAATTGAAAAGAAATATTGCGCAAGTAACAAATTGTGAATAAGAACCAGTTAAGGCCATTGCTAGCACACGGTCCAATGCGTAGATTTGAAGATGTCAACCGTGGCTTGGAGATCAGTCCAAGATCTACAATCTTTCTTTTTAAAAAGAGTGAAGGGGTGGGTAATATTTTGCTGTCGATGATCCACCATCAGGCAAAGGTGCCAAAATGCCAGTGCAGTACATAAAATACATTGACACCTATCATCTGTTTCCCCCACATTCTACTGATTCATTAAACAATAACAAATATTTATATATTCTGAAACAACTTTAAATGCTGAATTAGATTACACTGTGTTAATGACAATTGGCAAACAATTTAATGAACCAAGTCTTACATTTTGGCTTCTTGGCAACAGAATTTACATTTCATCCACACTTCCGGCACCCTGTTCCACTCTAAATGACACTTAAGCTCTAGATACATACCAGGAGTGCTCTCTTCTGAACAGCCACAAAAAGGTTAAGGATCAGCCACTGTGTTTGTTTAAATCTGTCATCTGTGAGGGGAATATTCAGACTGAATGTGATGGGGAAATCCAAGTTTGTTTTTTTGGCCTTTCCTGTCAAACACTGTAATTTTAAAAATTATTCTTACTGAGCTTATTAACACAAGAGAAAGGAGCATTTTTAGGGGTGACGGAAGAAACAGGGAAGAGCAATATGACAGCTTTGAGGTATAACCACGTGCCTGTCTTATAATTGTAGTGTGCTCAGTGTAAATGCTTGTTTACCCCAATACATTTGGGCAGAAGTGAGCACTAGTAATGCAGAACACAAATCTTCAGTCTGAATGCATTTTGACAGTTTAAAAACAAAACAAATGAAAAAACAAAACAAAAAAAAACTTGGCAGTATTCACGTTTTGTTGACCTGCTAAGCTCATATAAGATTTGAGCCTATAACTGCGGATGGGCCTTAAAGCATTCCCCAAAATGCACCGTATCATATAGCCTCATGACACCAGAATAAATAGTCCAATGACATGACAATGAACATTTAAAAAAGTAAATTAAATTCAAAATGGTACATTGTATGTCTCTTTAAAAAAAACTATCAAATGAAAACGCAACCCCCAGTGAAAGATTAAGTCAAACTTGTTCAGCAGTTTCCTGGTAAACTCGCATATCGTGTTGGTGTTAAAAAACCCTGAGTAACTGACCGATTTCCATGAAAACTAAAGTTTGGGATCCAATCTTTTTGAATTTTTTTTTTTTTTTTTTTTTTAACTCTTTCATATAATGATGTTCTGAGTTTGGCAATAGTAACCTACTCAACCTTATTAGAGAAGACGACTTTTCCTATGTGATGCTGTGGTAATTTAAACAGAGTCAAGTCATTTCCTGCTTTGGGTTGGAATGAAGCCAAATAAACAGGGTGAGATGGGCGCAAGACAAAAGAAAAAGAAGTCATGCACATAGTAAAAAACGCAGTTTGGTTTGCGTTCTATTGCGTTCAAATGAGTTTGTAAAAAGGTGGAGCCTGTACGAGTAACAGGACTTGCTGATTGGTTAACAACTGATCTGATGGACAGCAGGTCTCCACCTCCCCTGATCACCAAGGTTACTGCTGTTTGCATTCAGCCGGCTGGGGCTGTTCTTTCTGCGGGGAACAGAGAAAAAAAAACAAAAAAGCAAAACAGATTAGACAACAAAACACAATGAAGCCTCTCAACATCAGCTAGAAAGAAAGCAGTTGCTCAAGAAAGCACCTTGTTCGTTTTACAGCAAAGGGACCAATTTTAGAAACCTGGGATCAGTTTAAAGCAGGAAATATAAATGGATGGAAACTAACAGGACTAAGAACAGAAGCCATCTACCCAATATGTAAACTGGGAGTGCTAAAGACCTTGGAATGTTGTTAAAAAGTAAGGATGTAAAGAAGAAAGGACAGTAAGAATAACCCAAAGCCTTTGGACGAGCAAGTGTGATGCATGTGGGACACCATCCTAATTTCTCCCTTACCTAGAAATGCATGGGGTGAGAATGTTTGATTATGCCTGTAATGGAGGGGGGGTAATCCAGGGGAGGGAGAGACAACAGCATGAACAAGTTTAATCATCACATTCAAAAATGTCGAAAAGTACAGTGAAACATTGCTGAAGGTAGCGAATGAGCATTCAGAATTTCTAAAGCAAAAACAATCAAGTGAGGAGACGGCAGCAGGGAAATGGCAAAGGAAAAAAAACAACAACCCCAAACTAGTCAATAAAATCAGTCATCACACCTACAAAATGACTACAGGCCACACTGTCCTTTCCTCACCATCAGACAGGAACATCGCATAAACAGAGCATAGTAACCTTAACTACACTATCAGTTAAATCCCAAATAAACAACTCTGTCACTATCTGTTATCACACAAGTCTTTTTTTTTTTAAATCTGAGAGCCTGAAAAATGGATACAGAAAAAGTCAAAACTAGTAGAAAGCCTACTACATGCTGACTGCACTGCATGTCTCAGTTGCTGGGGAAAAATGAGTGGTGTATTTAGCTTTACATTTAACCCATGTACAGGTTATGCAAATGACCAGAATCCTGGTAATCTGTAACATTCAGTAGTTTTAGCACAACACGGGACATTAAGAATATCGCTGCCTAATCTTCATAAACAGCTGCTTGAGATATTGAGATGCTCCTAATACAATGATACACTGAGATGCTCTGTGCATTTTATATGTCATGACATTTAAGTTAAATCTTGATAATCAGGTTTGAGCAGCTGTTTCAAGTAGCATGGAATTAGAACCCAAAGTCGAGGAACCCTCATATCATGATGGTTTCCCCACTGTTTACTTAACAGGTCATGTACACTGGCTTAGACAGAAAACATGCCAGCTTTAATCAAAGGACAACATGTAATGTTTGCATCATTTTAGAAACCAACTTCATTTTCAGCTAAATTAATTCCCAGCAGGATGCAACGAAGCTACAGATGGAATCCAGAGAATTCGGCTTTCATTGCTTTTTAGAAATGCTGAGAACAAAATCAGACTAAAGCTGAAACATTCAAAGGCGATCATTACAAATTAGGGACACTATAAACCGAGGACAAAAACAATATGACAGGTTCCTTTAATCCTGCAGGAGTTGCTGACACTTAGGAACAGAGTAAACACTCCTTTATATGAACACAAATGTGATCAGGTTGGTTAAAAGCTCACATATGGAAGCTTGTTTCTGCCACTGCAAAAAAAACACATTTTTTTAAAAGTTATCTAAAGATTTTACTAGCTTCTGAGAAAATAACTAGAAATTCTGATTTAAGCCACAATTTTGAGATTCAGATTTTTATCTCAAAATTTCAAGTTTTTTAGTAGTAGTGGAAACAAGTTTCTATACACATTAACTTATAATATAGACATTTGCATACATATTCAATACTTTGGATCCTATGATTAGCCCACAATAGTGGGCAGTTCATGCCAATGGGGAGGCGCTCACTAAGTACCATTTAATAATGTTGCCATTACTTCCTCTGAATGTGCTTTTCTCTGGTTCGGCCTAAATGAGGGGCTCCATGACCACAGACAGAATTAAGTCACACAGAGGACCTAAAGGTTCAAACTGTGATCACTGATAGCAAAAGGAAGAGCAAGGTGCAAACTGACCTTGGGGTCAATGTCTCCCTCATCATCATCTTCATCACCTTCGTCATCTTGTTCCTAAGACACAAACAGAAAATAATACTAGGAAATGCAAATAACACTTCAGAAAAATATACATTTACATGGACTAGTATAATTTAATTATTATGGCCAGGTCCTGTGTGAAGGTCAGCAAACAGCTTTTTGACATTTCTGATCAAATGGAGTGTTTGTTAGTGAACAAACAATCACCTCTTCATCTCCCTCTTCCAGCTCCTCCTCTTCAAACTGCAAAAACAAATAGGGAAAAACCACCAACAAACAAAGTCAGCCTGCAAACATCCATCTTGTCACTTAAGCTTTTTATATGGTTGTGTCTCACGGCGCACATGCATGAAGAAAACACTCACACTCTCATCGTCTTCCAGGGCCTCTCCAGTGAAATACAGCACTGCTCTGGGAACTATTCTTTCACGGAAGAAATGACCAATCTCAAAGTCTGTGGCTAGGGTGAACTCAGAGTCTTCATCCTATAAAACAAAAATAGAAGAGACACTTTTCACACGAACAGAACAGAATTAAAGATGCAATAATGCCTTTATGAAGAACAATTTTAGCAACATTTTACTCACCATTTCTCCATCTGGTGGAGCTGCAAGGTTAAAAAAAATAAAAATAAAATTGACACAAGGAATTAAACTGACAGCAGAAAGGATTTAAAAGTATGAGAGGGTTAAAAACAGGCCATTATGCAAACAGTTGTGCTCCCCCACCCTGATGCAAACAAACTGACTAAAGGTGACATCATCCAGCCCTTCCTATTCTTTCAACAATGCTGTATTAGGGGAAACTTGACACTTTACACTTCTATAAGCTGTGCACACACTTAGTGTTATTTGCATCTGAGTTTCATCTTGACTGGACAACCTTAACAATGTACAGTTCTTTGCCTGCCAATGCAATATTAGCATATTTAATATCACAGGTGATTTTCACAAGTTTAACAGCAGAATCCCACCCCAACAGTCCTGCTTGGACTACATTACAATTTAGCACTTTTGTTACACTAGCATTCTAAATTGTAAAAAGAAATGTGGCACATTGTTACCATTTTTAAATATATAACTCTACCAGTGCTAGGATGGGAAGGAAAAGAGAAATTAACACAAGTTTGTCAACAGCAATTTTTTTTTTTTTTTTTGCCCTCCTCATGGTGCAGCATAGACTTCTAGCTCAACTTAGTGTTTTTGAAGCAGTGTGGTGTATATACCAAGCAGGACTTGGACAATATGTACTTTTTAGTATTATAAGAACTATGCAAGAGAGATTTATAAAATACATTACTTTCATTTCTATATTAACATTACTCTGCTAACAAATACATAATACATCTGATCGATAAAAAGATCAGGGAAATTTATTATTAGTCTAGCTTTGCTTACATTAAGATTGAAATGATTTGTGAAAAGTATTAACATACACTCTTTAAGCGTTACCCAAAAACCCCTGTAAGATGAGTGACAAATTAAAGAAAAAACAAAATGAAATGGGGGATGGGGTTCAACAGAACCACCTTCATCAAAGCCCTCCATCATCCTCTAATAACTAATGAGAATGAATGACCTCCAAGGACAGATGTAGATATCAAACTGAATATTAAAAGCTGGATTCACTTCATGGTGAAAAATGAAGTGTATGCCAAAGCCAACATTTTCTCTGGCAACTACTTTCCAATAAAAGCTTTCAATAAATCTTGACATATCGATTGTCTGCACAGCAATTAAGTCGCATGCAGTATTTGTGCATGCTCATATGATCTGTGAATGATCGTCTATTCACTAATGGGCATTTCAGCCCAAGAGCTGCACACCCAAACACACTTGATAAAGATTTCGAGTATTTGTAATTACTAGTAATACACTAAGTCTATGACTGAACCAGCAAGACAAACATTTGCTCAGCCAATGAGTGATCAGGTCAACTCCTCAAAGTTAGAATAAGTCTGGGCATGTCAGCCAGTTAAGCTGTCTATACAAGAAAGATGATACAGTCATTGTAGGTGTATCCTGCCCTAACTTAATGATCTTTTGAAGATTCATTAATTTCAAGATTATCCCAACTGTCACTATATTATTCACTTAATATTTATTCAATGGAGACTGACCTGCCTCACTTTCAATGGGGCAGCTGTGCCACTGAGGTTACCCAATATCAAAATGGTTTTATTTGATCATATAAATTAACTAACCCAGAATTATTTTGAAATTCAACAAGCTTAAGGGGAAAAAAAAGAACCTTTGGTACTGGGCATATTGGTAATATTGTTTAAAGTATCCAGAGTACCAAAGTTGTATTAGGAATAATAACGTCAATAAATTGCATGATGTCTTTAAAGGTAGTTGCTACCATAAACTTAATTTTTTTCACTCTTTTTTTTTTGTATCACATTTTCAGTGTCAGTCATTAAATTCACTAACTAGCATCACAACACCACCCTCTCTAAGTTGGGAAATAATGGTAAAACCAAAGTTGATATAAAAATTCCAAAGCTGACTCATGTACAAAGTTCAAACTCAGCAACAGTCACACTGACTGTTCCACCTATGACATGGCAGTGTCCGAACAATTTGATACAATGAGTCTGGTGCCACCTGCTGTTCACTTTAGTTGAATACATCATTAAAAGTTAACATTATATGCTTCAATATTTTACACTGCCTGCATGTGAACACATGTTAATAGTCTTGTAGGTGTATCCATTTCTCGCAGCTATGAACAAGTCGGCATTTCTGAGAGGTGTTTGTGCAGATCTATACAAAGTTCCTAACTTCTTTTATGAAAGGAGAAGCTGCCTTGAATGACACGTTTAGAGCTCTAGAGAAATCCAATAGATTTTCTGTGCATCTGTTTTTGTGAGTGTTCTTACCTTTGACAGGGTTAAAGAAGTTGAAGAAAGAGTCATTGGGGACCTGTTTGGTAACAGTGCGGACAGTGCCACGCCCTTTATGCTTCTGCTTCTTTTTAATGGTTTTCACTGTCACGTCCTTCCCCTTGTGCCAATCTATCTGACAGCTAGAGAGACAAAATATGAAAATGTGAGAAGTGGCAAAAAGCAAAGCACAAAAAAAAAGGTTAAAAAAAAAAAAAAAAAGAGAAAAAATAAAGGAAGACCGGTGAAGAGGCGGCTGATACGTGGGATGTAAAGCCAGAGATTTATATTATAAAAAGTGAACAAAAATACTGCACAAACCACACATCTATTTTTGAGTTAAAACTTAACATCATATATTGACCACAGTTTGACAAGCATATCTATGTGCTCTGGCTCTTACCCTTCACAGTCAATGATCTCTGGTCCTTCAAATGAGAAAGGATCTGAGGAATCAGGCTCTGATTTCATCTTGTAGACCTTAGTGAGAACTGCATTGTTGAAGTAACCATTGGGCTCAAAGTGGAACTCTAATGTAAAACTCTAAGAATGAAAGAACAAAAAGACCATTTGACACAGTGATTTAAATCTTAGTTAAGCTAAATGTAATGATATCTGAGTATAATTATAGTCACTAGCTGACACTGACCATTGGCTCTCCCGGCTCAGAAAACTTGACTTTAATATCTTTCAGGTGCTTTAAGATGGGCTCATCATGCTCCTGTTAGGAGATCAACAGCCAAGTCAGAAACTATTCACAAAATAGGCAAAATGGTTAACAGGATTATCAATCACTGAAATGTACCTGTAGCATGTCACTGAGCATGTCCACACTCTTGAATATAGTGAGCCAGAACTCAGGGATGCCTTTTGGGTCTTCCTCTGGTGTGGCTTCTTCTTTCTTTGCATCCTCAATAGTAGCTTTTTCCTTTACTTCCTCCTGTAGTGAGTGGGCAGAGAGATGATCAACATCCACTGTTCACAAAATGCTAAATTTACTTTAAGCATTAAAGATGTCTCACTGAGATCATTATTTATTACCAGATAGAAATTTCTCCAAATAATAAGACAGTTCAGACTGCAGCAAGATTACATTAGAAGCACATTTCCTTAAACCTTGTTTTACTTCCACTCATGCAACCCAAAAATGGTCAGTTCCATTCTGTTATTACAGTAATGCGTAATGACATAATAATGCTTTCATAACATAGTCTAAATCCACTGCTAGAGACTTTATTGTAGAGCAGCCAATCTCAGTACACTCGACATTATTTGAGATTCAGCTTTGGTTTTGAGTAAAAAAAACAACAAAAAAAAAAACAAAAAAATACAATCCTGTTCCTTTGTTTCAGAAAACCAGAAGATGCAAGATCAGGTTCTACAGGCAAATCACATTTATACTTACAGCTAGCTCCTCCTCTTCCTCTCTGTCACTGTGCCACTCACACTCCTCGTCTGTGGGTTCCACTGCTCCTGTGACGATATCTCGTCTCTGTGAGAAACATTATAGTGAAGTTAAACATTTCAAATAGAGATTTACGTACATTTCTGTAAAATATTGGTATGCGGGCAAACATTCATCTGGCAAGACTGGATTATTTTCAGCTCGCAGCCTGACATCAACACCATTTGAGAAAAGGACTGACACAGGACAGGTGCAGCAGGATTACAGCTGTCACTCTCCAGTGTGATTAAGAATGGCAGACTTCTTGTCACTATCTCTGGAAATAGCCTTGACTGACAAAAGGATAGTCGACTACTTGCTGTGGCAGTTTTCAATTTAGCACCAAGGATGCAGCCTCGCTGACCTCTGGTCAGACCGGAGACATATGTAAATACCCATTAGTGTAGGGAGCACCACAAGTAATTCTTACAGATTTGTCCTCATAAATATCAAATGTATTTCCAAAGCAAGTTTTTGCTGTTTGCCTTAGCATACAAAAAGTAATGGAAATTATTTGTCTAGTGTGAAACTAGTAAAAGGAAAAGTTTTGTTATTAAAAACTAAATTTCCTGTACCTTGTCAAACAATGGTTGATAGAGGGCAGCATACTTCCTCTCAAGCTCATGGACCTCCTCATAGAATTTAGCTTCTATGTTAGCACATTGCACCTGTAGTCTTTTCAAGGCATGCACTCGCCTCTTCACTGCTTTGGGAAGCATGCTATAAGGGAAGAGAAACATGAGAATGGTGTGTCAAAATTAAAAAAACAAAACAAAAAAAGATAAACTGTAATCCTAGACCATTTTGTGAGAGTCTACAACCCAGAGGGGCAGGAACAACTTAATCATGGTTTTAGGAGATTAGATGTGATTTTATTTGTGCTTTTTTGTTGTGGCAGCATTTAAAAAAAAATCTAGTGATTCTGTATCAGCTGTTAGAAATTGCTCATAGTATCAGTTAATACATTTCTCTACTGATTGGAGCAAGCAACAATCCAAAAACTGGCTTTGTTCTACATGTGAAAAGTTTTGTTCAAACGTTAATGTCAACATGACAAAGGGCACTTAACCTCTAAAAATTATTTAGTTAAGATCAGCTTTAATGCAAAGCTGACGGATGTGCAATTTTCTTGAATTGCCATCTAAACTTGTCC
This sequence comes from Australoheros facetus, assembly GCA_030220045.1. NCBI lineage: Eukaryota > Metazoa > Chordata > Actinopteri > Cichliformes > Cichlidae > Australoheros > Australoheros facetus. The sequence continues at coordinate 12,904 of JASGAU010363475.1, forward strand.
AGACAATGAGGCGAACAATAAACTGTAATCACAATGTTTTCATTTTTATCTCATATCTAAAAAAGGTAGCTGTATCACAGCTCAGCTGCACTGACCTTTCCAAGAAGTGGAAGCTGACAGGTCTGTCACCCAGCCCACCTGGATTTTGCATCCCTTGATCCCCTTTACCTGCCAAACCAACAGACAACATTAAAAGTGGTGTTCATCTCACACTGTGATAACAAACATGTGCGCTTGCTAACTAGAATGTGGTAAGGAGCCTGGCTGCAGCATTTTGCACTGCTTGGATGCATAAAAAAGGTTATTTATCTAAGGCAGTAAACAGGGCATTATCGCGCTATAGCTCACCAATTAGGGATGTTCCTTAAATGAAAGAAATAAGAATGCAAGATAGATTTTACATGTGAATCAATGCCCAGAGAAAAATCAAATATTATGCTGAGATTATGAAGACTGGACAAGAATGAAGCAATCACTTGACTGATTCTTAAATATATTTCAACAGGAGTTATAATCATGGCCATAGTCTTGTTGGAATTTAAAATAAAGTAATTGAGAGCCAAGTACTATCTGGGATAAATAGTTAACTAGGATGGACAGCCTATCCAGTTGGTGAGGCTTAAAAAACATATACAGCTGAATATCATTGGCATAAAAATTATGTATTAAAAAAATGCCAGGAAAAATATTAATGATGCTGGTTAAAGGAAGGATGTAAAAAGAGAATAATAATGGACCTGGGACTGAGCCTAGAGGAATCACACAGGTTAGCGCAGAAGTGTTAGAGGAGAACTTGCTAGCCCTAATAGAAAACGTCCTTCCAGACAAACAGAAGGAAAGCCAGTCTAGTGCTGAGCCAGATATACGAGCCAAAACTTTAAGCCTGTTAAGTAAAATATTATGGTCAGCAGTATCAAAGGTAGCACTGAGGTCAAGCATTGAATACAGAAACAATGCCCTGCATCAGATGCCATTAGAAGATCAGTATAGACCTTCAAAAGCGCAATCTCAGTGGAGCGCTGCTTTTGAAAATCAGACTGAAAAGGGTCAGAAATCTGCCCTTTGCTGAATAGTTTTTTAAAGTAATGAAATTACTTCAAAGCATAAACACACTTAACAGCTCACAAGTACTGAGTCAAAGCAAGTACACAGACATGTTCACATTAGACGTATACTTTAAAATTGCACGGAGAAAACCACCATGTCTTTACCTTTATTGGCTTCCATGACCAAGTGTCAACTCCTTCCTCTGTTTAGGAGAAATTCAGCTATATTAGTCATTTGATGATCATGAGCAATTAAAGTGATTGAGTAACTTTAAGAAGTAGCAATAAAGTGAATGATGAAAAACTGTCAATTATATCGATCAGCGAGTCCTTGTAAATAAGAGACATTATTACACTACCAAAAATAATCTGCGTTGAAGGCTCAAAATTAAAACCGGTTATGAAGAGTGACAGGCAGACAAGCTGAGCTAACTTCGACCGATCTAGAGCAACAACAGTGTTGGGCAAGCGCAGGCCGATGACGCATTGACATGCTAATAGCAGCTGGGGTAAGCTATGACAACCAAAGTTAGCGTCTCCCCATTCACAACAAGTATAAAATGCTGCTGCTTCTAACAGTCAGGGAACCTGTGGGCAATATGTTATGAATGTAGACGCTAGCATCAGCTCACGAACAAGCACATAGCTGTAAGCACAGTATGGGCGTGCCAAAGATCTGACAGCAGCTAACCGGGTTAGCCAGCTAGGTAGCAAGAACCTACAAGCCAACGTGCTAAGAACAATGGTTTTGTGAAAACCAAGTGCAAAGGTTAGCATTTTAGATTGCCACCAGTTGTAACAAGAGGATGAGAATGAGGAGGCTGAGCAGCAGCTGTACATGTCTATTATGTATCGACAGATAACGGCACAACAACTAGCCACCACCGACCGCATTGACAAGCTAATACAAGCTAGCTTCGGTTAGCTCGCGGGTGAATTAAAAACACCAGAGTCAGACAAAAGTACCGTAAGGACAGTTAACCCGCGGTCTGCCGGATCCATTAGATAGCTTAGAATCAAAGGGTAGTACCCCAACACGGAAACATATGCTAGCATTACTGATGAATGCGTGCTTACTGGATATTTCAGCAGTCTTACCTCTAAATGAGCGGAATTCTCGCCAGGCGCGTCACTCACGCGTATTCGCTTCAATCCGCACGCCCGAGCAACACACGCGCTGCAGCTTCCTGGATTCTGATTGGACAGCCGGCGAGGGCGAGCTTGGTGCTACATTTAAGCACTGCCCTGCGAAAATCTCATTCGTGGTAACACTTACCACCTACAGTATCTACCTTCACTAGTGTTTCAGTCACTTCGGGTTTACCAAATAAAAACAACCACGCAGTATTGTCACCCACTGCCAGGGCTCTATAAAAAGCTTTTATTTTTATGTTTTTACTGAGGATATTTTGTGCAAGTGTAAACACAAACACCCAGAAGACAATCATCTCATACCAACAACGTTTTTTCTTGTCGGAGCAATTAACTGAGTGCACACAGGATCATTGTTTTAAAATGTAAATATTCTTACATGTACATAGAATAACTTGTACCCAGAAGATAATAACTTGTGGAACAAAGACTCTTAAGATTTGCATGAAAACTCCTGAAATGAGCCTGCTCAGGCGTATTGCATAGGAGAAGAAGAGTGAAGTCAACATGAAAAGACCAAATATAGATGTATATGTTTTGTCAGGCCTGGGGCTGTCTCATGAGAGAAGAGAAATACTCTCTTGATAAATGCTTTCTGATATTGCCATAATGTCTCACAGGAGTCCATTAAAAATCCCACACTGGTGTCTGGCCTGTTTGTTTGAGTTCCCTTTTGAGGGCATTTGGGATAATTTCAGCCAGCATCTACACATCATACAACATTAATTATACAACCACAGTTTTGAACAGTCAAGTTAGCTTGTAATTTTAGAACTCTATATTTTAAATAGCCCAGTAGGTTTATGCTTGTATATTTCAAAGCTGCTTCTAAAAATCATATGATTTCAGGAGACAGGTACAACTTGGGCTATTCATGTTTTAAGTACTTGTTTGTAAGTAATAATGATTCCATCTTATAGCACCTTAAGTCTTAATAAAATGTAGGAGTACTGAAATAGCAGAAATGCATTTGTTTTGATATAGGTGACAAGCAACTTGTATTCGATTTTAGTGAATGTTGTGATCGCTGGACCAAATCATGTGCAGACCACAAGAGGGCTTCATATACTCATTTTATCAGAGACAATGACTCTTTTAGTATTTGCCTACTGAAAGAGACTCTAATATTGTATAAATGTATTAATAAGCCACTAAATGTTTATTAAGCATTGTGATTAGTGTTTTCCATTCCCACCAGCACTTGTGGAAAACTGCTTGTTTTCATTATATTCATGCATATAGCAGGAAGGATTTTTTTTAATTTTTAAGTATGACATTTTGAATGTGAAATACAGTAAACAGGAACAAATAAAAATAGTAATAATGAAAACGATCACCTGTAATAGCTCTTAGTGTTTTGGTATGGATGTTTGAGACGGGCAGAAATGTGACTGCAATAAACACATTTCTAGTCTAGTTATAAAATGCATTTTTCTAAGGTATAAATGATCAAACTAAGACCCACTTTCACCAGAGCAACTCTGAAATTTAGCTGTGGTTGACCTCCTTGCATCCTCACCATGGTTCCCGATGACATGTGGGATATCAGGTACTTGTAGCTTCTAGCCTGCCTTCTGGTAGTACCATCCCTTTAGTCTCGGTCACCTTCCCTATCATGGCTGCCATGTGGCCATTATCTAGTCTAAATAACATCCCAGCATTTTTGCTGCAGATTTTGGTGAGGTGGGTCAATGAGCTGATGTCCCGTTCGCTCCTCACTCACAGCTTGATGTCATCCAGTAGGTCAAGAGTTACCATATACCTGATTTGTAAGAGATCATCGGTGTTTTTACTGGAACCAGGTGACATCAAGGGCAAATTCAAATCTGTGTAGCTTTGAGGCATTTTCTGTCACCATTCACAAACTGGCAGTTCCATCTCATCCTGATAACCTCTATCTTAAATTAGAAATTTTAGAAATAAGTTGCTCATTCAAATGTTTCCTGTCAGAGGCTCACAGGACAGGCCATAAGACTAAATTAGTAGTGATCATAGTCTATTTATATGCCACAGCCCTCTGTTACCTCTCCCCCCCTTTACGGAAATAGAGCAATAGACATAAAACCACTAAAATCTGGTCTTCTTTCTGTTTGCTATTAACCACAGGGTAGTCTACACACTTGAGAGGAAGTGACAGCGCTGGGGCCCCTAAGGGTAGGATTGTTGTGACCAGACTTTGTGCCTGTCACATTGTGACATTTACCAGCAGGGTCTGTACTTACAGAAGAAATCAAATGTGATTGTGTAGCATTTGGGATGAGCCAACAGTCTAGAAACAACTGTATAATAACTGCCAATTTATTCTATAAATGCATAGAAAAACACATTGTGCACTACCACCCACTGTAATGTAGATATTTGAGTTATACAAAGGGGAAAGAGTCTTTAAATATATTCATTTGAAAGCTTGTAAAATTTTTGCACCAACCCAGAAATCTTAGATTAAGTCACGTATTATATGTAGTGGTCCAGTTTTGTTGTTCAGGCATGTGTTCATAAATTTTATTATATGATACAAATTTTTGCTGTGCACATGTGAAGGATGTAGGATAAAATCTTGATACCAGCCAGACCTTAAAGTATAGCCAAAGAGTGTGTGGGTCACTTTCACTTTCATCCCTCATGAATGCTTATGAGTCTGGCAAGTGGGTAAAAAATGCAGTTATTAAAATAACAAAGTTCCATATATTTGAAACAAATCATTCCAACGTGAAGAAAACATCCACAGTGGTGTAGGAAGTCTATACAAGTAGTGCAGAAGCATTACCTGGACTGAAGGTGTTCTAAGAAAGAACCTTTGCTGACCAAAAGGAGCATTCTGACAGTGAACATAAACACAAAGAAGCTTTTGAAATAATGTGTTCTGAACAGATGAACAAACATGGCTGGACTAAAAGCAGACATCTTTCGTGCAGACCATATCCATCCATCCATCCATCCATCCATCCCTCCATCCATCCATCCATCCATCCATCCCTCCATCCATCCATCCATCCCTCCATCCATCCATCCATCCATCCATCCATCCATCCATCCATCCATTTTCTGCCAAATCTCTGCACCTGGGGCATGAAGCATGATGGAAATATTATGATATAACATTGCTTCATATTCTGAGGAACAGGGCCTCTTGCAGCCATTGAACCATATATGAATTCTATATCATATTAACCCTCATTTGTGCAGATCCCACATACAGTGATGTGAAAAAGTGTTTGCCCCCTTCCTCATTTCCTGTTTTTTTGCATGTTTGTCACACTTAAGTGTTTCGGAACATCAAACCAATTTAAACAA
>JASGAU010363483.1:0-13313 GCA_030220045.1 Australoheros facetus
ATCAAAAGCAATAGCAGCTGAAGGAGTGAGAAAGAGAATCTAAATTTTAGCCTCTCTCCACTATAAGTTTAAAGAGTCAGTAAAGTTTCTTCCCACTTCCTAGCTGCACTGATGGAGTCATGGGTACAAGATTAGCTATTCACCCTGCCAGTGCTTGATGAGTTGAGCTTAATTTGGAACCAAGGGGTTTTCTAATTGTGGGTTTGTTTACTGAGCAATTTGGCTCTCATTCAGCAAATCCTAAGAGAGACCCCTAGTGTTAGAAACTTTTAAGTGCACTCACAGGCCTAGGTGAGGATCTCTTTTTATCCTGAAACTGTTTAGAGATAAGCAGAAAAAAGATGGTGAATGGACAACCAGGGTGAAGTTAGACAAGGTCAGGCTCATTCAGCTGAAAACACTCAACTTTGGAGGTTATAATTTGATTTTGCCAGTGGGGAATCTTTTCAGAATGCCTCATGGAAATCCTCCAAAATTAACTTCCTGGATAATCTACAGGGCCTCTGTGTGTACATCTATTCTCATACCAGAATGGTATGGGCCAACTTTTCGAGTGTGCTGTGTGGAAAGGTATTTGTCATAGTATATATATATATATAAAAAAAAACAAAAAAAAAAAACAGAAAAAAGAAATCTATGTTGAAAGAAGAGAAAAAAAGGATGAGAAAACATGTATTAAGAATAAGGAAGCAGCCGGGGAAGGTGATAGAAAGGGGTAACAAAAACTGTGGGAGTTGCAAGATTATTAAATATGGACAAAAGCATAAACAAAGCTCCATTCTGAGACTCAAAGTTAAACTTATCACTGAGACTGCCCTGAAATGTAGTTTATCTTGTAAACTGCTTGTTATGTACTCTCACAGCTCCGCAATTCCTCACCATTCTTTTAAAATACATTCTCATATTTTTAAGGTTTTGATTATGGTGCTGGAGAGAGCTGATATCCTTCCTATTATCCTATTAGTGATTGTCAGGGCAGTAAAATGATGTTCATTTAATTATCAACTGATCAAACTGTTCTTTGTGCAAGCATTCACATTTGCTCATTTATGACTTTTGCAGTTTTATTGAACCATATTCATTCAAGCAGTTTTTCACTATTTTCTCATGAGAACTCATTTGATTGCATTACAATATGAAGCAACGATGTGCTGTATTACTTTAATACTCCATCCTCTTTCTAGCCACCTTCTCCTCTCTCTAAAAAGGAAGGCATTGTTTCATGATTAATACACCATGTGTTTAGAGCACAGAGGACTGGAGGAGGTGCAGTGTGGGGAAGACTAATATCTGAAGATATCCCCCACATAGGCTATTAAATTATGAGTTGCAAGTATTTACACTTTGAAAATGCCCCGGGGGTGTTCTGTTTGAAGTAGATGGTTATATAGTCACTTTTGAAGTAGAATACTCAGATTTAAGAGGGGTAAATAATGAAACTACTTTCTGTCTCTCTTGTCCTATGTGGTGTTCGAAAGTGATGCCTTTGTCAAATATCAGACCCACACCATCTATCCACTGTCTCCCACTACACAGTTTATGCCAGTGCCTTTCACAAAGTTAGTGCTTTGCTACTGTTATGGCAGTGAGTACAAAAGCAGCCAGCTGAAGACAGGAAGTTGGACACATATTGCAAACCTGGGACTCCAAAGTTTGCAACTGAAAACAATTAAAGCCTGTACATAATAAATAACCAGTGCTTGGTGTGTTTATACAAAAGCTCATTAGCATTAGATCGGGTCAAGATTTACAGCCAGCTTCATGCCAGCTTTACAGTCTGTGATTATTCCTCTGTAAGTGTGTGACCGAGACCTACAGCACAGCATCTTTTCCTTTTAAGACTTGTTACTATTTTTTCTTGAGGGAGAGGATTGAAGTGTTTAAAAAGATGTTTGCAGTGCTCTAATTCTGCGTCCTGTGCCACAGACAGACATCTGTCCCACACATTGCTGCAGTTTTGCAAGGGTGTTCATCATGTGGTGAGTATTTAGAGGTACTTTCTAGTTACCAGTGAAATACCTTTTATTTCCATTCACCTAAATGTCTGCTAATATCACAGCAGTAGCACTTCACTCTCACCTTAATTTAAATTAACTCTGGTGCTGGCTGGAATTGAAATATCCAAAAATGAACAGAGATAACCAACAGAGAAAGAATGAAGAGATATTTGAGGACATGTTTGGTTTGATGTGGCCAATGAATTGAAGCAGAATTCCAGAACATGTTTTTATTTAAAAAAAAAACAAAACAGAAAAAGAATCTAATATTGCGTTCTTTGGTAGATGCTTAACTTCTCTACTCACCCACTGAGCCTCTTCATATCTTTTTCTCTTCTTGCTTTAGAAGAGCACATCACTAGAAAATAAAGGAGCCTCTCTATATCTCACAGCCAGCAGTGACATCATGGAAAAGCTTGAGAGTTAGCCAGGAGTGGTAGCCGCTTAAAGGGATTCCTGCAGTTCTTAGAATTCCTGGAGTTTTATCAGAACTGATTTATTTTAAGCTTGCATTCATATAGAATTCTTTCTGTGTCTTCCCCTGATAAATTGTTCATAAAATCAATAATCTTGGTTTATCACAGTGTGTTGCCCAGGCATTGCATTTTAAAAGATATCTTTAAATACTAGCTGAAAAAGAAATCATAGAAATCAAAGCAAAAGAGCATTCAAGTGTTTCTCTAAGGCCATGCAACTGAAAGTCTGCACCCCTCAATTCCCTGTTATTGTTGTATAAAGGGTAACAAATGTCTGAGGAGGGAAAATTACAAACATTTCACAAGTGAGTACAGGGAAGCTCAGGAATTTTCTTCTCAGAAAACTGCTGCTCAGCTTATGAGCATGAAAGCAAAGCTCTCATTTCCCGCTGACTGCTGTGAAAGAGGATCATAAAATTTACTCCATCTGTAATTTTTATGGTGAACTTTCCAGTCACCAGCAGCTCAACAGCATTAAGTTGTATTAAAATTCACTTAAAGGCATCTATTGCATAGCATACCACTGCAAGAAACCTTTAATGACTTGCTGTCTCATATAGGTGAATCTTTTTTTCAATTTTAAAATACTCAGTTTGACCACTTTGGACAAAGGTAGAGGGACATATGTAAAACCATGGCACATATGAGATCTGAACTAACATACCATGGCTGCTGAGTTACCAGTGTTGTGGATCTATGTGTGTAAACAGGCAAATCAGTCTCAGTAATTGGTTTACACATAAAGAAGAGCACAACTCAGTGTGTGATCTACACGGACTCAGTGTGTGAAAACTGTTTGTTCTCTGTGGATATAGAGGAACATTTCTAATATCTGGCTCAAGCCCTAATGTAGTTACAGAAGAGTTAAAGGGCAGCTTGGAGACTACAAATTTCTACCAGAAAAGACTGCTACACATGGGATGTGTTGTGTTTGAAGGACGTGAACATACAGGCAGGGAGGATCTGAAGACAGGATGCTGGTGGTTGTGTTACAGGAAATGGAAGATCCATCATGTGGCTCACAATGGGGCTAAAAAGTCCGTCCCTGCTCACTGCTTCAATTTAAGAACTCTTTTTTTAAAGAAGTCCTTTCAGATGTCCACTAAATTTATGAACCTTTAAAAAGGTTGGTCTAAAGCTTTGTTTTCTGGTACTACAACGGCTAAACATTGCGTAAAATGATCATTAGTTCAACCTGTAATCCTTCTTATGGCAGCCCGGTGCTCACAAACTTGTAGCAATAAGCTTTATTCATATATTTAGAATTAATTAATTTGGATGGTAAAATTGTAGTTTACACACGTTTCTTTAAAGACTCCATGTGAAAACTCTCCACAAGAACCTATATCTAGAAGAAAATATCTTCCTGCGCCAGAGAAACAGGGGAGTGTTTGCTGACTTGATGGCTTACTGCATCTAAAAAGGTAAAAGCATTTGAGTTTGCATCTGAAACTAGATGCTTGTGCGCACGCTCCCAGTTGTGTGTTCATGTGTCTGACTGTGTGCATTTTAGCAAGTTTTAGAGCGTGAATATCTCCTGGGGGACTTCCGCCGCTGCTGTTATTCTTTGCAATGAGATGGAAAGTTTTCCTCAACATCTGCACAACATATCATCATGGCAAAAAAAAAAAAAAAAAAAAGAAGAAGAAAAGATACTGGACTGAAAGTTTCCATTGGAAGAGCTTGTGGATTTTACTTTATAGGACTTTTTCCTCTATGGTATGCCCAGTTCTAGTTGAGGACACTCGAGAAAGTTTCCAAAACAATTTCATTTGCTGAACAATTTCAAGCCATAAAGGGACAGTGTGGTGACATATGTCTTGTCAAAGCAGAAACACTTGTTAGAGCATGTGATGGCTTGGGATAATTAAAACAACATGCAAAGTTTAGGGTAGTACATTTTTGTAGTACCCAGTTTAACAACAAATCAGATTATTACTGGGCTATAAATGCGGTTAGTTTTCATTTTACACCTCTTCATCCAGTGTAATCAGGTTTTTATGCTTCTAACGTCAGTGAATGTTGCAGCTTTGCCCACTGAGTTTTGTTTTGAATGTAATCTTGCAAAATTATTTGAACCAGTATGCCATGTGGTACGCATTCACCCACGCCACGGCTGTTAAACCTAAACTGTCTGGCTGAAAGAGAAACTTGAAGTGTAAGATGATGAGGCACATACATCTTACCCCTTTCCTCAACAACTTCTTTTTTTTTTGTGGTTTATACTCCCCTTCTCTTTTTCCACTCACCCCCTCTGCGATTTTCCTCATTTGCCTCGAACCACAGCGGCAGGCCCTTTACCATCTTACCGTATATGCTCTCACTCCTCTTATGTTCTTCATTTATCATTGATTCCAGGACCACACACCCATCTCTCACTTTTCTCTCTTTCTTCTCTAACCTGCTGACCCCAATCCTTACCTCTTTCAGTCTTGGCATCTCCACTGATTTCTTCCACTTTCCCATGACAAAACCAAGGGTGGGAATCAAATGGCCAGCTTTTCTCCCTTCACCTGGTTTCTGAGCTTGAGCTGTGAAAGAAAGCTTTGTTCACCAAACCCTTCTTTCTCTCCAGAGGTATGTTCTGTGTTGTCCATACAGGAAAGGATTTTGGTCTGACTGGAATTTTGGGGGCTCATGGGAAAATGTGAGTGACTTAGGGCCTTAACTCTCTCTCTGACATCTCTCCCCTCTGAGCATACTCAGTCATAAGGTATTACAGTCACATGCTAACAAAAAAAAAAGAAAAAAAGAAACAATCTGGCTTTAATCAATATTTTTATGATATCCAATGACAATGAGATGACATGAGTAAATAGGTCATTGGTAAAGACCACACACCCATTTCTCATTTTTGTCTCTCTTCTTCTCTTTCTCACTTAACCCGCTGACCCCAATCCTCACCTCTTTCTGTCTCTCAATCTTGGCAACTCAGGTGCTATGCTGTAATAGCACCTGAAGTTTGAAGCTGATACTGTAGCTCTACAATACTGAAAACGAAATGCACAAAGTGACTATCAAGAGAAAACAAGGTGTGCTCCAGTCTCCAATGAGACATAGTAGTAGAAAAGCGGCTATTCCTCCATTACACCACAAGAGGGAATATTCCCTAAAAGGAGAGAGTCCAGCAGGGGTAAATAGGTCCATCCATACTCTTAACACGTGAGTCAGGCTCTCATGGGAAAATGCTAATGTTTTACTAGGGGTAGTTTAGTTAACTTGAATTGCACAACATATTTGACCTTCCACACCAGTGCAGCTTATCTGTTGATTTTACTTGACCCAAAACATTTAAAATTAGACCAAATCGTGTTTTATAACTGCTGCACTGCAGCACTTTTTCCCCTGTGGTGATTGTGATAAGGTGAAAGTGATACTTGCTATATTTCCTATGGTCAATTAATATAGTACTGTAATATCAATGATGATGTGACACGTGAAAACATTATGGACCTTTAAATTATGATGACAATAATTTTAAAGTGATACATAAGACAATATTTAAGATACACTTAATCTACACTTAATCTACCAGCTACTCCGTGTGGCAAAAATTAAATGATTGAACATTATGTTTTGTTCTAAAAAGAGAGTAAAGTGCAGTGCAACAGTCACTGACTTTATAGAAAATGCAGAATAATGCATTGGGTTCTTTAACATATATTTAGGTTTCCTTACACCACATTTCATTTATCTCAGGTTTCAGTGCATATGTGCTATCTACTGATATTTGACAGCTTCTCATTGATCCAGGAGTGATAGATAATATATTATACATACACTAATGGTGAGAAGTTCACACTAAACATGGTTGTCCATCTGTTTGTGTGGTGATGGCAGACATTGCTGCTCTGTGTGACCGCTTCTTGGGTCCCAAAGGCTTTGGTGGTGTTCAGGTATGTATGGCAAAATATTTGTGCTCAAAGAAACAATTCAGCAGAAGCCGGAAATGATAAAGAATCAAACTGGCTATGGAGGTGCAATAATTTGTACACACATTCTTACAAAGGGCAAAAATAAGAAGCTATGAGGATCATTTGAAATATCGTTGTGTAGGCTTTGTGTAATATGTCACAGATGAATTCTCCACTGCCTTTAATGATAGTCCTTCTAATTTAACTCAGGGAAATGTCTAATTGCTTTAACTTTACAGCAGCTCTGATGGATGTGTAGTAGACTGTCAAGCTTGTGAACATATTAAAGAAATTAGAAACTAAACAGTCAAATCCAGGTGCTGGTTAAGACTGAAAAGAGGTGAGTGACCAGATGAAAAAACAAACTGTTTTTTTGACGAGTTCTGACAATTACATCTCCTTTTTCACTGCCTTCAAGTGACCAGTTAGTAACACTCATCTTATTTTGACCCCAAAAATCTGAAAGTAAACAAATAAATAAATAAATAAATAAATCTGACCTAACTGTGAAAGGTTATTAAACAATAATCAAAAATAACAAAAAAATTTGAGCTCTCATTTCTTGCTATAAACAAACCGTCTTACATCACCACACACATAAGAGCATTCCTAAGTTTGAGAGCTAACAGAGCTGTGTGCATTTTTCTTTTATAGCAGAGCCGGATTCATGGTATAAATATTTCATTGTCTCTGAGTGTTTGACAATTACTGCAGTTGTGGATAATACAAAAAAAGCAAAACAAAAAAACAACAACAAAAAAACCACAAACACAAACAGAGGTCATCACAAACTAAGAGCTTAAACATGCACTGAAAAATTTGATCTTCATGCCCAAGTCCTTATGTGTCAACAAGATGAGTTATTAGTGTGTGTTTTCACCACACACATGTCGGAACCTTTTCATTTTTACATGCCTGTGACCCAAAGTCTCATTGGGAGGAGTGACCCGGAACGAAACTCAGATGTCTGTTTGACACACTCGCTGCAGCAGGGGGCAGAAAGGGCACGAGCTGGGTCAGACAGTAAGCAGGTGGGATGAGGCACAGTGAGGCACACATTATTTACAAAAGCTTTAACATGCAAGAATACAGTCTGTGTGGGACTTAGCATCCTTATATGAAAAGGCCTGCTGTTGTGCTGTTGAGAGTGTTTTTAGATACACTCTCCTCTGTCTCCTGCAGCTGAAATGCTACATTTAGTAGCAGTACAATCTAATACAATCGCTAGAGAAAATGTGTACAAAACTTGTGTTTTTGATGATGATTTCCTTCCAGTTTCTATGCTACATTAACCTTAAATCAGTTGACGTAATACTTTGAATACAAAAATTATTTCCATATACCAATATATCAGAGTTGAGTATGTGGGTTGCACCCATGAAAAACTTGCCAGATTTTCTCTGTCAATGCCTATTTATATATATGTATGTCATGGACAGAAATAAGCCACCCACACTAATAATATTTTATTTTGTTATAATGTTCAGATGGTTAAAATATGTTATTTTTTGTGGTTGTCGCAAAACAAGGTGTGCTCCAGTCTCAGATGAGACATAGTACTAGAAGAGCAGTTATTCCTCCATTACACCACAAGATGGAATATTCCCTAAAAGGACAGAGTCCACTAGGGGTAAATAGCCAGGCCACTCACTGTACTCACAGTGCACCTAGCATAAGTATAGAGACTGTGTGCAAAACGTGTAATGATGGACTGTCTGTGTATTTATGTATTTGTCTGCGTGCATGCATACAGTATATATATATATATATATATAGAGAGAGAGATAGAGATAGAGAGAGAGATAGATAGAGATAGATAGAGATAGAGAGAGAGATAGAGATAGATAGAGATAGAGATAGAGAGAGAGATAGATAGAGATAGAGAGAGAGATAGATAGAGATAGAGAGAGAGATAGATAGAGATAGAGAGAGAGAGAGAGAGATTTTTTTTTAAAAAAGAACCCTAAAAAATATGGGAAAATGTTGACAAGATCAATGTAAGTTCTTTTTTTTTGGTTTATGAGTTAATTGTCTGTTAAAGCTGTCTTTATAGAAGCAACTTCTGTAAGAAAAACTGGCAGCAGCAGCATGACTGTGAGCCCATCCATACCCATCACACATGAGTCAGGCTTTCATGGGAAAAATGCTAATGTTTTACTAGGGGTAGTTTAGTTAACTTGAATTGCACAACATATTTGACCTTCTATGCCAGTGCAGCTTATCTATTGATTTTTCTTGACCCAAAACATTTAAAATTAGACCAAATAGTGTTTTATAACTGCTGCACTGTATTTTTTTTTCCCGTGTGGTGATTGTGATAAGGTGAAAGTGACACTTGCTTTGTTTCCTATGGTCACTTAATATAGTAATATCAACGATAATGTATGACCCGAAAACATTATTTAAACTATGATCAATAAGTTCATACAGACAATAATTTTAAACAGTGATACATAACACAATATTTAAGATACACTTCTCATACAAATACTCCAATATATTAAAATAATAGTAATATAATGTAATGCAATGTGAATCTTTAAATGTACAAAATAACATTTTTGGCGGCTAATGTGGCTTAATCTGTAAATTTCATCTAACTGCTACTCTGTGAGGCAAAAATTAAATGATTGAACATTGTTTTTTTCTAAAACGAGACTAAAGTGCAGTGTAACAGTCACTGACTTTATAAAAAATGCAGAATAAATCATTGGGTTCTTTAGTATATTTTTAGGTTTCCTTACACCACATTTCATTTTTCTCAGGTTTCCATGTATGTGCTATCTATACTGTGGAAGCCTGAGATGAAAAGTCCAGTTTAAGCTCCAAACTGTTATTTGACAGCTTCTCATTGATCACTGATCCAGGAGTGACCAATAATGAATACATACATCAACTGTGAGAAGTTCAGTGAGGATTTCTCTCTGATCCAGAAGAAGTTGTTCTTTGTAGTGAGTTTCTTTGGGCTTGGCCTCACCCAGCACAACCCTCACAATAACATGGTTGTCCATCTGTTTGTGTGGTGATGGCAGACATCGCTGCTCAGTGTGAGTGCTTCTTGGGTCCCAAAGGCTTTGGTGGTGTTCAGGTATGAATGTCTGAATACTGGTGCTCAAAGAAACAATTCAGCAGAAGTAGGAAACTATATGTAGATTCAAACTGCCTATGGAGGTGCATGAATTTGCACACAGATTCTTACAAAGGGCAAAAATAAGAGACTTTGGGTAATGTGTCAGACTGTAAGCCACAGAGTAATTCTCCACTGCCTTTAATGATATTCCTTCTAATTCAGGGAAATGTCTAATTGCTTTAACTTTATGGCAGCTCTGAAGGATGTGTAGTATATCGATTTTAATCATTCTTTGAAAGGCTAGTTTTGGCTCTTCGGGTATGTTAAATGGGAACTTTCATTCACTGCATAAATAACTCTTTCCAGTATTTTCAGCAGATATGGCCAAAACATACATGTGTGATTGTCAGTTTCATCTATATTTTCTCCAGTGGGAGTTGGGTAACACATTACTGTTACCTTAGGAGTCTATTTGAACTCTCTCTAATGTCATAAAATGTGCTTTTCTAAGTACTTATGACATATCTATATTCATATACGTAAAGTGGGCAACTTATTTAGCCAAAAAACTTTCTTTATGTTCTAATGGTTGAGATTAATAATATTTTCCAGTTCCTTATTGCAAAATATCTCAATATTAGGCATGTGAAAAAATGTGTCATTTGAAGTACACACTCAAATTGTAATGATTCAGTTCATGTTTGTATGATAGTAATATTGATTATCAAACAACTTTTGTTTTAGGATGAAGAAAAAGCACTCCACAAGCATAAACCTCTACCAAGGCATCTCACTTTCTGGGCAGTATTTACTTTTAAGTGAATAATATTGTATTTTGTATATTAATTTTGTTCTTTTTAAACAAAGTTCTTTGTTCAGAAACATAGATTTAAATAGTTCTATCTAGCATTATTATCACTGAGACCTTCAGATCAATCTATTGACTTTCAAGGAGAGGTCAGAGGTTAAATGTGAGATGATATTTTAAATCTTTATACTGTACTTTCTGTATGTTGACAACACACACTTCTATATTTTATAGTTATGAGGATTTTTCTCAATTTTCAACTAATAAATCATTAAGTTGACCTTGAAGATTTTGGTAGATGTAAGGCACATTTTAATGGATCTTTAACATGATCCCACTCTACACCCCTACAAAGTTTTATAGAATTCTCTGAAAACTTTTCGAGCTATTGTGTTTACAGACAGAATGACATGCATGCAGACACACAAAGGCTACCAAAAACATAACCTCCTCCGCGGAGGTAATTATTATTCAGACATTTTAAAGCCTCTAAGTATAAGTGATAGTCACTTATGGTATAAGAATTGCTTAACAAGCCAAGTATGATAATACATTTATATTTATTCATATTTTGTCACAAATGTTAAGCTGAATAATCCCAAAGACATCCTTATTTTTTCAAACTTTATACAGTTCTTCCAATCATACTATACATGTCCACAAACTGAGAAGTACTCATGGTTAAACTGACCTTTTTGTATAAAAACACCAGGGTGTTATCACAATTATTATTATTATCTTACAATTCCCTTCCGTAAACGTGATAATAAATTGCAACATTTTCCCTCTGTGTTGTTCTCTCTTCTCCAAATGAACACATTGTGCTGAACAGTCCCTGGAGGCCCCATTGGCAGAGACACCAACCAATCAACTAAAACTCATGCTCAAGATCTGGCAGTGAGCAAAACCTAAGCTACATAATCACCTGATGCAACAATGCTGGGGTATTGCAACAGTAATTAAGTAGAATGCATTAGGGTCATTATTATCTTGGGTTTGACAGCACATTTTACAGCCTGGTACACAAGAAAAAATTATTATTAGATCTAACAACAGATACCTGACTTTTTAGGACCAAACAAGCAAATAGCAACAATTTGACAAATAAATAACTCATTCTTGAGAGGTCCTCATTCTTCTGTAGTAGCTTATGCTTTATGGAGTGGTTTTCTTTGAGTTACTGGACCATAAACATTAAAGCAAACGAGTAGTGTATCTAGGTTTAATGTGGAGAGGACCCAAATACAGGACACTCCAGGCAGAACACAATTAAAGACGGGACTTTTATTTAGGCAATAGAAGGTCCAAAATGTCAAACAAATCCAAATCCCAAAACAACCGCATGCACTAATGGAGGTTAACACACATGGAAGCATAACAAAACAGACACTGTAAAATTATTGATTTATGATTAGGGAATGACAAACTGGAGGGGGTAAAGGCACGAGTGAATGTTGAGGAAGGCAGGAAGCAAAACCAACACAAAAAGAAACCTGAAAAAATAACCAAATGAGACTATACAGACACGAGTACTAACATTTAAGATGTACAAGACAAGGAAAAACAAAGGGGACCGAAGCAAAAATACAGGAATGATGCAGAGGGAGACAGAAACATAGGGAAGACAATTACTACAGCTAAAAAAGAATAGTACTAAAAATCTAACGACTCAATATCACAGGGACTAAGACTCAAGGTATAAAAAACACGGACCATGACATAGGGGGCAGTGCTGCTCTGTCATATTATGGACAGAATTGGGTAGAATTACACCTCAAATCATGACAGGTCAATATCTCTGTGGATGCTGTCATCAGCCACAAATGCAGAGCTGGCTGTAGAGAGGAAACACACTTTTCATGTGGCAGTTGGTTCAGCGCCTGCACAAAGGACAGCGTCCCCTATTCTTTCTGCGAATTCAGCGACCACAAATGGAAGACTAGCAGTGACAATTTTGAGAACAAGGTGATGCAAATCAAATGCCACTGATCACAAATAAGAGCTGTATTCACATATGACGCATTACATAAATTAAATTTGTTTCAAGTCATTACCATAAACTATGCTATAGATTGTGATGCAAATGATAATACCAATGAAATGTAAGACCTGCTCCAGGTGTGACTGCCATTTGGTGGGTCTGCTGGATCTCATCCTGGAGAGGGATTATGTCAGGGGCGAGGTGGCCAAATACATGAACAAGCTGACTGACATGGGTGTGGCTGGATGCCTTCAAGCACATGTGGCCTGGTGACCTGTCTGCTATCTATAGTTGTCTGAAGAATCTTAACACCAAGTGGTTCCCTGGTGGTTACAGACTTCTTACCTACCAAGAGGCAGGTTTTACAGGTTTTAGTAGACTATCTTAAAAAAGAAACAACAACAACAAAAGAATATCAGTTTCACACGACTATAGTGCATTATACCATAAAGAATATCTACTGTATGTGGTAAAGATTATGATGCCATGTTCAGTTACTGCATCTCACCGCAATTTCTGTATTAATTAAACCTTTTTATGCTAGAAACTTAGTGGGTCACACCACAGGCAGCCTGTAGCCACAAACCAACAGTTTGATAAACATTAAGTTTATTCTGATGGTGTTCAACTCAAAAATATTCTAAAACATTCCTTATTTTAAAACTATGGATGGTATAACTATGTGCTGTGTGCCAAACCGGGAACTATCTTCAGAAGTGGAATGACCATCTTAAAACCATGAAACCAAGTATATGTGTTTCTGCAGGTGGGCCTAAATCAAGTATAAAACTGATTTAAGAGAAGAGGTTATTTAGATAAAATTCCATGCCTTAGCAATAATTCAATCTGTTGCATATAAATTGCTATTTAACAGTTAACACTTGCTAATCAAATTTCTAGTAACAAAATGTCAAATACAAGTTTGCCTAATACCTTTGGTAATACTTTGTCTAATTTTTTTCATTTTCTCATTAATGAAATTGTATTCATGTACCCAGGAAGAGGGGAGAAATATGGGGTTTCGTGTCTGATGGCAATGCTCTCGTCTTTGTTTGCAACCACAATAT
>JASGAU010363486.1:0-28378 GCA_030220045.1 Australoheros facetus
ACACACACACACACACACACACACACACACACACACACACACACACACACACACAGTATCATTAACAATCAGTAACAATTAGTATAAAATCTGGCCAAACAGAAGTCTGTATTATCTCAGTGTTCCTTTTGTACACTTGCAAGAATAACAATGTAATATTCTTCCTTGAAACACTATTAGAGGATGGGACTATTAGCCACCCAAAAAAAAAACCCCTAAATTAATACCAAGTATGTGGTCTGTTTTTTTTTAAAGTTATTGTTGCTGACCAAGCATTGCTTCAAGAATTCTTTAGAAAAATATACACTATATATACTGAAAATACACTTAGACACATCTTTAACTGAATCTTTCACCAGTCAGGAAAGCATTACTACTTGTTTTTCCATTTCAAAGCTCTTTGTCTGCAGTGTAATTGCACTGGATCCCAGTAAACAAATAAAAATGATTACTGTGGCTTTATGAGAACAGCAGGCACATCTCACAAAAATTAAGCTGAAGTTGTCTCGAGGGGGAGGAGGTGATGTTTCCTCAGACAGACTCTCTAAAAGACACACTTTCTTCTTTGCATCTCACTCCTCCGACTGCAGAGTCACCAGTGAGTACTTGCCGAGATGAACTGGGGCAAATAACTCAGCCCTGGAATAAATAAAGTGCAATCCATCTTTGCCTTAACAGACACTTGACATTCAGTCTAACAGCAAAACAGCCCGCCGACTCAGCCTGGGCAAGCTGGAAAAATCTAATAAACTGTGCTTTGGCAGAATGAAGGGAATCAGTAACTGATGGAGCAATAA
Organism: Australoheros facetus; assembly: GCA_030220045.1. Lineage (NCBI taxonomy): Eukaryota > Metazoa > Chordata > Actinopteri > Cichliformes > Cichlidae > Australoheros > Australoheros facetus. Next base: position 798 of record JASGAU010363486.1, read on the forward strand.
GAAATAATTTGTTTTTAAAAATACGTCTCGCTGTGTCTCAGTTTGTCTTTGTCTCCTTTTCTCTCTCAGCTCAAGATAGGCCATTTTACTGTTATGAAAGGGAAATTGTGGGGAAAAGCTCAGGTACAGTGGCTGATATCAAAAAACTAATAAAGGGAGCCAATAGACGGCGATAGGACAAAATTATGAGAAGTATTAGGAAAACATCTGAGATTTTATGACAGTAACCGACTGATTAATTAACTTTCTGTTGTTCCACACCGTTCCAGTTGCAGTTTTATTAATTTTATTCTTCATAACCTCATTTTTTGAAGTCATGATAAAAAAAAAAAAGACTTGTACTACGTATCTGCACAGTGAGTATGCTGATGTAGAAATGTAAAATCTCATTTATTGGAGGCACTGTGATGATTGCAGTTCAGAGATTCACGTAACCCTTAGGATGACTTTCACAGTTCTCTGTCTTTCCATCTAGTGTTATCATCACTGTTTTATTTAAAAAATATTGGATAGTGATAAAATAACTTGGTTAATTTAGTAGATATTAGGACAGGTCAACACTGATAATGGTTATTACCCTTCAGACCAAGTTCAAAGACACATTATATGAGCACATTTTTGATTTTTATTTGAAATAATGAATGTTTAATAATTAAGATGTGTATTTTCAGGACAGATCATGACTCATTTTTGCATTGATCATGGGGAGATGGTAAATTACAGTTTGGTGCTGATTTGCATAGATTTTTTTTCAGGTAATTTTTGTCTAAAGCCATTAAAGCTACACTCTTAATAGTGTGAATGAAGATACAATAAATGCTACAACCACCTTTTTATAGTGTATGTTTTCTGCTAAAGTTAAATGTGCTGTCAGTAATTTTTTGAGGGTATTTAACAGAAAAAATGATATTGTCCTCATAAATATACATAGATTAGTGTGTAATTACAGCTTCCATCAAACTGATGCATTCTCATAAACTTATAAAAATAAAAAAACACAGGAGAGGGCAGGTTTGTGGAAGCTGCCATGTTCCTCCACCATATTTGAATACAGTGGCAATCTAACTAATCGTGTTTTACGTATGTGACCAAATACCGGCCACATATGTAGTACGCCAACAGGAGAGGAGAAGAGGACTCATGGGTGTCTGCGTGCTCTGGGGGGACATTTAAATTTGTATCTGCACCTTCAGACTCAAGATATGCAGGATCATACCTGTGTTTTCTCATCAGAAAAGGAGTCACCTTCACCAAAGAAGCGAAAATGTTAAAAAATGTTAAGAAAAGACATCACCAGCATCTTAATAAAATGCCATCCAATCCTTCTTGGTTAGAGCTCCTGAACTGAAGTCAGGGCTCTAACAAAAATGTGCAAAAAAACATGTTTATTTATTCCCAATATCTGAATCCAACAAAGTTACATCCCCTTCAAAGACAGTTTCACTAACTGCAGCTAACAGAGCAGCTAACAGAGGCTAATAGCAGCTAACAGCATCACTTACCAAGAAGTTCAAGATATCCTCAACAACTCAACTCAGTATTGCTGTCATCGGTCAGAAGTGAGCTTCTCTGACTCATGAAATCATATTGGACTCCTTTAACAAAGTTTAACAGCATCCTAGGATGCTTCTCTGAGGTAAACAGTGGACTGACAGCCTTCCACAGATAGGGAAAAACTCCAGGGTGGATCCAGATCCGGTCCAAACAGTAATGGAAACATACTGGCTGGCCACGGCTGTTATGAGATACAGTCTAGATTTAACATTTTTTATCTCTCTTGGCTGACTAAAAAATGTTTGTCCTATAGTGGCCACCTTAGCTTGAATTGTGAGGGGTAAGAAAACAGCTCTCAGTTGACTGCAATCTGCAATCTACTGACATCTAGTGGTGAAAATTTTACACATTGCACTTTAAAGTTGAAGCCGCTACCTCAAATTTACATTTAAAATCAAGATACATCACCTCTGTATGGGGACAAAGCAAAGACTATGACTACTTCTGCTTTCAGCTGTTCCCTTTACACTGTGCTCCACATTATTATGCAAATTGGATGTAAGTGTCATAAAGATTTAATTTTGTGTTTTCAATTAAACTCATGGATGATATTGTGTCTCAGGGCTCTTTGGATCACTGAAATCAAGCTCAGACACCTGCAATAATTAGTTTGCATGGTGGGCCCAATTAAAGGAGAGCTATTGGAAGGATATTCCACGTTATTAAGCAGGCCACAAGTTTCAAGCAGTCTGGGAAAGAAAAAGGATCTCTTTGCTGCTGAAAAGCGTCAAATAGTGCAATGCCTTGGACAGGGTATGAAAACTTTAGATATTTCACAAAAACTTCGTACTGTGAAGAGATTTGTGGCTGATTCAGAACACAGATGGATTTGTGCAGGTAAAGGCATAACGAGGAAGGTTTCTGCCAGACAAATTCATCGGATTAAGAGAGCAGCTGCTAAAATGCCATTACAAAGCAGCAAAAAGGTATTTAAAGCTGCTGGTGCCTCAAGGTATAGGATTCTCTAGAGGCCTGCAGTGGTGTATATACCTACTATTCAGCTACCCCTAACCAATGCTCACAAGCAGAAACTGTTGCAGTGGACCCAGACATACATGGAGACTAATGTTCAAACCTTGGTGAGTGCTGTGCAACCCTGGATGGTCCAGATGGTTGTAGATCAAGTGGCGGATGTCAGCAAGGAGGTGTTGTAGCCATGTTTTGGGAGAGCTAGTAGGCCCCTTTAGTGTCCTCAAAGGTGTGAAAATGACCTCGGCAAAGTCTATAGAGTTTCTGACTGACCACTTTCTTCCATGGTACAAAAAAACGAACCATGCCTTCCATAGCAAAAATCAGTGGATGCAAGAATTGTGAAAGTAATCTCAAAGAAGGGGTCCTATGTTAATATGTAATTTGGCCCATTGAGATGTTTTTGATTGAAATACAGAGGCTTTTGATTTCAGTAAATGTGACCTCCTAATGCTGCAAATTCAACAAATGATCATTTTCAGTTCTTTACAACCGATAAAATGCTGTGAAACTCTGCTGTGCATAATAATTTGGAACAGTGCATTTAAAAAAAAATATTTTTGAAAAAAATTACTGGTATCATTGGGAAGTTTGTTCAATAAAATTTGATTTATAACCTAACGGTTGATGCGACCATTTAGGAAAATTTTATTTCTATAATAATTTGGAACCCGGTGTAGTTGCCACAGTAGATCATCTACCTCCATCTCACCCTCTCTCTTCTGTATGTGTCTTCCTGTTTTCAACCTGCCTGGCAGCTCCGTCTTCAAAGTCCTTTGTCCAATATATCCACAAATCACCCCTGACACTCATCTCCACCCTGCCTGCACTTTTTCTTCACCTCTTTTGTGTGCTGTCTCTTGCTTAGGATGTATGACTCCAGGTATTTAAACTCATCCACCTTCACTATCTCTACTCCTTTGCATCTTCACTGTTACACGTCTTCCTCTCATTCAAATCATATTCTGTCTTCTGCTGATTTTCATTCCTCTTCTCTCCAGCGCATACCTCCACTTCTCTACTGCAAACAAGAAGGGGCTCAGATCCGAACCCCTGATGTAACCCCACCTTGAACCCATCTGTCGCTCCTACTGCACACCTCACCACTGTCTCGCTGTGGCTGTGTCGTGCACCACCTTCACATTCTTCTCTGCCACACCTAACTTCCTCATGTAGTACCACAGTTACTCTCCTGGCACCCTATCACATGGTTTCTCTAGATCCACAGAGCAGCTCCTTCTAACCTTCTCTGTACTTTTCCATCAGCACTCTCAAAGCAAATATCACATATCACATTATCACTGCTGCTCACTGATCATCACGTCTTTCCTTAACCTCCTAAAACTCTTTCCCATAGCTTCAGCTTTATCCCTCCGTAGTTACATTTCTGCACGTCCCTTGTTCTTGAAAATCAGTACCAGTCCGCTTCCTCTCCCTTTCTTACTGCGCTGACGCTGATTTGTTGATTATGGAAGATGACGTAAGCACGTCCGCAGCCTAGCAGCAGAAAAGACGGCGTAAACAAAGCAGACAGCTAGATATCAGCTAATACAAAGTAGCTAATATTTCGTCAGTAAAATACATAATATTTCTGCGCTTGGCTATAAACGAAGATATTTTATTGGCGAGCAGAACTCTAATATAAATGGTAAGCGACGCTACAAATCTACGATACTACACGCTCCGTTATTGCTAGCTACATTAGCCTTAGCTAGCCTCGGTTAACGGGATTTTAATATCTGGAAAATAATGCTCCAGGCTAATATTTATCGATACCACATGGTAATGACTACCTGATTCACCTGCCTAGGTTAGGTGAGGCATTTTAAAGCTGCGAAACGTTTAGACTTTGATGAGTTAGCTCGCCATGTAGTTTATTTAGGTTAAAAATCGATGAGCTGGCTGAACAGGGCTGGATAGCGAAGCGTCGCTGCCCACCTGGACCACCACTTCACTGCAGTCATCCGGACCCGGACTGCGATGTTCAGCCTGATGGCGAATTGCTGCAACTGGCTGAAACGCTGGCAGGAGCCTGCAAGGTAAGTTAGGTCACAATGTGATGCCCAAAAGTCAGTCAGTGCTCAACTCTTCGTGATCACGCAGGTGGTTTGAAAAGTGGACCTCGAGCTGCACTCGGAGCTGCTCGTCATTATTCATTCAGGTTATTTTTCAATTTAATATTAAAAAGGGCTGCAATCACTCACAGATCACACACCATAAGCTTCTTAATGCAGCAGACACCAGTGCTGTATTTTCAGCTTTATTAGTTTATGACATTATCCATTAAGGTAGCATTAAAAATTCCCTTTCTGTTTATTTTTCTAGATAGGGTTATTTTCAAAGACATCAGACCTTTTATTGTGTGATAAGAAGATGTCCATTTTCAACAACAACAACAAAAAAACCCACTTCTTTTAAAACTTAAAATAAACCAGAGAACTGGCTTTCAGGTAGTTTTTTAATTGTGTTATACTTTCAGTATTTTTGTTTATTTTTTAATTAATATCACTTATTTTATTTTGTTTTGATTATAGCAACATATTACTCTTTATCATTAGATTATTACACTTTTATTAACGTGTAATATTTCTGATATTATGGTTATTTAAAGTGTTTTTATATTTTAAAAATTATTTTTGCTTGTATAAGTTTGTCTTTTGTGACTTACCTTTTATCATTTCAAATACACATATGGTCTTTGCTGTCTTATTTTTCAAGTTTTTATTGTCGCTTTTCATATATGTCAGTTGTGTTGTGACATGGCTGAAACACTGGCAGGAGCCTGCAAGTAAGTTAGGTCACAATGTGATGCCCAAAAGTCAGTCAGTGCTCCACTCTTCATGATCACTCTTTCTTGAGTTGCCCCTTGTATCCAGGGATCACAATTATTTAATATTTAAATCTATAAATTTGTTGGGTTGGTGTTGAACTTTGTTGTGCACCAATCGCCCCTGGGTTTTGGACAGTTGGCTGAACAAAAGAAGCCCTTTCGAGACCCCCTTTTAGGGCTTTTGAAACTGTGATTGACATTTCACTGATGAGTAGAAGCATCATCTTGCGATCTTTTAATTTTATTCCTTTTCATCTAATTGGATATTCCTATTAAATCTTTTGCCTCATTGAGATTGAGTCTAAACAATGCCACTATAATCAAGAAAAGGCAAAAATGTGCATTGTACAATGATCTGATGGCTAGTGAAAAAATTTGTTCTATGCTGTTTGCATTAGTCAGAGATTTTTATTTTATTTTATTTTTTTTTAGCCAAGAGGCTTTTTGTGGTGTCCTATGGATGTCTTAAAACTCACAATGCAAAGCAGCAAGACCAGAAAAATGTAACTGACAGTGCTTAACTCACGTGGTACGTGTGAGGCATCTGATCCTTTGGACTTAATCAGAAATCCTCACCTAATCCCACAGCCAGGTGGTTCAGCGGGACTCTTCAGTTTGACCTGACGCCGTGAGGGGTTTGCAGCAGCCAGGAGAGATGGCTATGGGTTAGGGGACAGTGGGTAGCGAGTGTGTCACTTTTTGGAGGTTTACACAAAGAGCCTACTCCAATGAAGGCTGGCTGGCTCCAGCAGACGGTTAGATGGATTGTGCGGTTGATGCATTTTCGGCGAAAGTGTCAAAGTTAAGTATGCAGCTAGGAGACAAAAGACAGGTCCTGTTTATGCCTATGGTTGAGTTTTATTATCATTTCAGCTCGTTCCTTTTCAGTGTATGTTTACTCAGTTTAATGTTTTGGTCTATTTCGTCCCAGTTATTTAATGTCAGGTGCTTTAATGTAAGCCTCAAGATTTGGGTTACGATTACAGCCTGAGTGTCCAATGAAAGGGAGGTGCTGCATCTCTCGCTGTTTTACTTTCTTCGGTAGAAGCTGTCGTCAAACTATGATTATGACCTGATTTAGGCAAGTGTAGCTAATTATGGTGCAAATCTTGCATTGCTTTCAGAAAAGTTTCCTATGCTTGCATATTAAAAATTTCCACCAAGATCTCCAGATTAGCCTCCCAGCTGGCTCCCCAGGTGTGCGCACACTGCGTAGCCGGACAGCTGCACAGATGACTGAGTGTGCATCTGTTTCTTTGTTTGCCAGTGTTCATTTCAGACAGGCATTTTTTTAAACATTCATATTGGCTGCTGCTACTGCCTACAGCTCTCTTATGGCACTTAAAGAGGATTAAAAAACAAGATTGTGATCATTTTATTCTGCTGCGTATTTGATGTGAATTTACGAGCTCTATAGTCAGCTGAATGCTAATAAAGTAACTATCAGTATTACCTGGAGCCACTCTGCAGCATTGTTGTCATGTGTTATTTGTGTCAGTTCACAATGTGACTGTTGTTGACTCACTGTCTGATTGCGTTCAGATTATAAACTGGCTTATCTGGGGCCCCAAATGAGTCATAAGAGCTAATGCCAGGTAGCCTCTTTTGCTCAAAGACTCCATGTAGACTGTATCATTTGGTAGTCATGTTTGTGTACATATGTATTCATGTTTTCCTGTTTCTTATCTTACAGGAAAGTGACTCTGGTGATGGTGGGCCTGGATAATGCAGGGAAGACAGCCACAGTGCGAGGAATCCAGGGAGGTGAGCAGAATTTCTGTTAGCAGAAGTTATCATCTTCAACTGTTTTATTGACCTTGATGCACACGCATGATCTGTGTCTGCTAATGTTTTCAGACAATCCGCAGGACGTTGCTCCTACAGTGGGCTTTTCCAAGGTTGACCTGAAGCAGGGCAAGTTCGAAGTGACCATCTTTGACCTGGGTGGTGGGAAGAGAATCCGGGGCATCTGGAAAAACTACTACTCTGAGTCGCACGGCGTGGTGTTTGTGGTCGACTCTAGTGATGTCCAGCGGATCCAGGAGACACGGGAGACCATGGCTGAGGTCCTCCAGCACCCACGCATCGCTGGCAAGCCTGTGCTAGTGTGAGTTCTCTGAATAGAAAACATTTTTTAGCTTTTGTTGAGTAGAATTTACTTTGAGATTGCCTTTGCACATGGGGAAAACAGAACGACCCATGAAGTGCAGAGGGTAAGCTGAAATAGATGGCGATAATGGAGAAATTGCCCAGATTTAAAGTCTGAGTCCTTGCTCAAATTTGTTGAATGCGGGGTGCACTGCAGTTTCATTCCTGGAGACATCTGTTTAATCAGTAATCAGGACACAACGTGCAGCCTGCAGAGACAAGAGTTTAAAGTATGTTTTCAGGTATGCAGAGTGTTTTAATCAGGAAGCCACAATCAGGGCAGATTTCCAGACATTGTAATTACACACCTTGCAAAAATTGAGTCGGATAAGAGTCCTTGGAACTATTTTACCTTTCTCTTTAATGATGGGTGAGTTGGATAGCCTCAGGAAATGTAGTGAAAACATTAGGATGTTTATTTACTGGCCCAGAGTCCATTTGGAGGGAGTCTGTCCATAGCTGCAATTTACAGCATGTGTTGAAAAGAGTGTGTGTGTGTGTGTGTGTGTGTGTGTGTGTGTGTGTGTGTGTGTGTGTGTGTGTGTGTGTGTGTAAATTTTGGGAGAACTGTTCATCCAGCTAATCCACTTAGCTTTTTAAACCATCAGAGTGAATACATTTTGTAAGTTTTCTTCAATCCCCTTCTAAGGGGTTCGACACACGGGGAGCGACGTCGCTCGCTCTCCATTCATTTCCTATGGAGCTTGTGCAATGAGGCGACAATCGCTTGCCCTCCTCCAGCTAAGCGACCGGCGACATTCGTGCATGCGAAATTTTGAGTTCGTACACGTAGACTTGCACACGCGACCAGGTGACGTGACACAACAAAGTTGAAAAATGTTCTACTTTTGTCGCTGTCGCGTGGCACTAAACCAATCAGTGAGGGTTTCATTGACTGACCAATGAGTGGAGAGTATGCTACACGCTGCAGTCTGCAACCACTTTCAGCATGAAGGAAAGCATAATTTTAGCTGTGTTTGACTTACCTATATTGCATGACACTTCACGCAGTGATTATTGAGTTACACATGAAAGTGCAGCCCTATGGAAACTTGTTGGCGCCAGGATGGCCTTAAACAGATGGATAGAGAGGACTTTTGTGATACTAGAGGATGAACCCAAGGTTGCCTTTTTATTTTATTTTAAAATCTTCTGATTCCTCATCTTTATTGCCATGTCTGACACGGACTGCTTTGAAAATGTCAAAATCCCTCCAATTTCATAACCAATCAAATTTCTTGGAGACAAGTGACGTGAGAGCGCGAGTTGCAAAGCTGCCGTCGCTATCACGTCCCGTGTGTTAGGTTTCACCTCATTGGTGATACGGGCCATTTCTCGCTGTCGTTTGTCGCTCTCTGTGTGTCGAGCCCCTAAGGCTTGTTGGTTAACTTTTCCTACACATGGAGTGGAGCAGGCAGCAGTACCACTTGGGGTAACACTAATAACAGAAAACAACTTTTAGGCAAAATATGAGAAAGAAATCAAAGACCTCTAACTTGGCACTGCGAATCTTCTTAGGCCCCAGCAATACTGGATACTAGATCTGATGAACAGTTAAGGAGCTAGGTGAAACAGATGGACAGTGGAATGAAAAGAGATTTTTGTGATAGCAGTAACCAACAGGTACTGTTTTTCCTTTCTGCTTTCAGACTTGCAAACAAACAAGACCAGGAGGGAGCGCTGGCTGAAGCAGACATCATTGAGAACCTGTCATTAGAGAAGCTTGTTAATGAGAACAAGTGTCTCTGTCAGATCGTAAGTGTTTGTGCACCTGTCTCTGAACAGCGGCTGAATGACTTCAAGGACATTTGGTTTTAGCTCACCCATGGATAGACAGAAAGCATGGCTTTGGTTCTGAAAAAAGTAAAGATGACCTGTAGTCCACATCAGTTTTAAAGTTTGTGCTTTTTGGAGGTGCTGTAAGTTTTACCCTAAACGTGCATTTCTTCTGCAGGAGCCATGCTCTGCTGTTTTAGGCTATGGGAAAAAGGTTGACAAATCCATCAAGAAGGGCCTGAACTGGCTCCTCAGCAACATTGCCAAAGACTACGAAGCCATCACCGAGCGAGTGCAAAAGGACACGGCCGAGCAGCACGCTCTGGAGGAGCAGGACAAGAAGGAGAGGGCAGAAAGAGTACGGCGGATGCGAGAGGAGCGGTGAGGACATAACAGAAATCAGTAAAACAAACAAAACATGGAAGAGGTTAAACTATAAAGTGGGAAAGTCTAAAAGTGGAAATATTTGGAAAGATAAAGAAGGGAGGAGATGGTCAGAAAATATTAAATAAAGCTCTGCGAGCAGTGGAAATGTTAAAAGGCCAGAGGTTTCAAAGTGTCTGCAAAAAGATATTTATCCCTAAATAAATTAATACTTCTGTTAGGAAAGGGCAACCTTCCTGTCAGCGGCTGAAATACCAGTTTGAACAAATGCACATTTTAATCAAATGTGACCTCAGATCAATTTTTTATAAATGTGACATTGCTACCAAGGCGGGGTGTATCATTAAGCAGAAAGGTTAACATCTTATCTGTCTGCAGAGAGCAGGAGGAGGCAGAGCGAGAGGGAAGGCCGATTCAAGAAGAGGAGCCCGATGATGAGAACATTCAGAGCCCCTTCCAGCCAATAGAAAATGTGATTTCTGAAGTGAGCTGCCACTGTGTACACTTAAGGGGTGATGGTTTATTACTCTGGTTGAAATTGTTGAGACTCCAAAGTTACAGTGTTTCAAAGAGCACCTGGCTTTCATGTTCTTTTTAGAATGAGGATAAACAAAAGGAAAGGAAGAGGCAAAGAGAGCCACAGGAGGGCAGGAGTAACAGCCCCAAGGCAGGCGCTGAGGAAGAGGAGGAGGAGGAGCAGGATGATACGAGACAAACGCCAGAAAACAACACTTCAGGTGAGTTTCAGGACGTCTGGATCTTCAAGTTTGGAAACTGAAAGTTGTTAAACAATTTCAGCCAAAAGTTGCAACTGAGGGAAAAGTTGATTAGATGAAACGCCTTTAGTTAAGTCTTCTGGCAAAGAGTACGAAAGTCTTCTAAAAGCAAAGCCCAGTACCAAACAGTTTTATGTAGACAAAAATGATCCGCCTTGATGTGAGGGGCAGAGGGGATCTTTGAAGAGCCTTTGCTGGCAGTGTGTCGCTTGGCTTTGCAACATATAAGCTTGTTTTCACTTTGAAAGTGAGTGATTGAACAAGATGTTATAAAATTTAAGAGAGATGCAGTCAAATTAAGCCAGCTTTCTGATATGCATCCTCTTATTATGGTCTAAGCTCAGAGCGCTGATAGATAAAAAGTGATTACACTTTAAAGAGATAAATTAGAGGATGAAAAGATGTTTTTTTTGGTATTAATTTGAACTTGCTTAAGTCCAGTAATGAAAGCTGAAGGAAGGAGACTGTTGTAGTTAAGCTCGTATTGAACATCTGGATCCTCCGCTTTTAAGTGCAACATGGCTCTGTTCATTCAGCCACGACAGGTGAGCAGAGCAAAAAGAAGACAAGCAAGCTGCACCTGAAGAGGAAGCACAGGGTAGACCCGCTGAGGACAGAGGACAGACCGGTGGAGAGCCCCACCCCTCCTCCACCTCCAGGTTAGTCTGTACTTCATCACCATGAGCTGCATGTACATACAGATTTTCCATTACTGCAGCCCTACACTGCTACATTGTGCAAATGCGGCCCATTGTGCTAAATGATGACTCAGTGAGGAGACAGCTCTGTTTCTTTTTTTTTAAAAACCCTGTCACATTTCACTTCCTGTTCAAAGCTTTTATTGTGAAGAAGCCACAGGAAATGCAATATATTTGTTAGAAGTGTTGTTTTCTGGTATTTGTCTTGTATCATCCTGCTCCTCCTCCTCTTCCTCAGTGCCTGTTATTGCAATATATTTGTGGCAATATATTCTGCACAACAAAATATGGACAAAATATGGATGCACATAGCACTGCTTGGTCACCAGATTGTTTTAAAATATTCTTGGGAAGAAAAGAATAGGTAGATATAATCCCAGTAAGCTGTTAGAAAAGGCTCTGCTATGCCAAAACAAAACAAACGATAAAAAACCACCTCTGTCAACACATTTTATTTTACTCTGCAGTCCAGCTGAAAAGACTTGCACAGAGTGATGGGATCATGGTAGACATGAACTCATCTTGGTATCCCGGATGAGCCCCCAAGTGTGTTACAGTGCCTAAACCTGGGATATAAGATGTCACAGTGTTACTGTGGTTCAAGAAATTTTTAACAATACATAGATACTGGCAAAGACAGACATAAAAAAAGGAGATGGGAGCACTGTCAAAAACAAAGAAAAAGATAACGAAAGCCTTGAACCAACCACACAAAGGCCCACAGGATTCAGGCTTCGGCCTTTAAGTGATGTGAATAAACTAAAACAAAACTGAAAACAGGACTGCCAGTAACTCCCAGCTCAAGTCATTATTAATAAACAAAACTGCAGAAAGCAGCTGTATGCATATAAAGCCTGTTGCTTTATATGCATGCAGGTGAGCTTCCTTAGCCGAAGAGTAGCACTATAGGGATGAACCAGACTTGGAGCTAGAGGTTAATAATGATGATGGACAGAACGAATAATTGGATAGTAAATGTGCCAGCACAGAGCTTAAATGAAGAAGGGAAGGAAGGATTTTGAACAGTTTTGATAAAATGAAGCCATCTTACTGACTAGCAGGTATAAAGCTGCCAGAGGCTGCTTTATAGCTGTAGATCCCACCAATACATTATGGTGTTGTCATTGTTTGTTGTGTTGTGCAACATTTGATCTTCTAAAGGAGCCAGTTCAACCACCAGTTATGGCTTTCTTTTCTAGGATCTTCCACTTTTTTTCCTCATCACTCTTTATTTTGTTTATTCAGTGGGATGGGCCACGCCCAAAGTCTCTAGGCTGCCAAAGCTAGAGCCACTCGGGGACACAGGACATTCTGGTAAAGCTGTTTGTGCCTTCACTGTTAGCTGGTGTTTATGCTCATGCATTAATCATTAATCACCCCCTGCACTTTGTCACTAACTTGGTCTTACTCATTCACTAATTGCTGTTGCACCTGATCACTGTTTCCTCTATGCAGTAGCGATTAAAGCTACTTGTAAATGGTAGCCCTGCATGTGTTTTTTTTTTTCTAAGGAGAAAGCCTGGTGTTTGTTTCAGAGTGTCAGCGGTAGATTACTAAGTTGCAGTGGAAACCCTGAACTCTGCCTTGAGACGTGTGTTGACTGTTAATTAGTATCACAGCCCCACGTTACTGTCGTTATTTTTCTCTCCCTCCTGCATCTCTCCAGGCATGTGTTTGCATGTGTGTGTGTGTGTGTGTGTGTGGATCCTTCACGGGTGCAGACATCTAAATCAACTCAAAGGCTTGTCTGTGTACTCATCTGTATTCATTTTCCTCCAGTCTGTGCAGCATCTTTCATGGTTGCTTCCATTTTCTTTTCTTTTTAAATTTGTGTTTCAGGTCTCCATGGATGTAGCACACTAACACAGCGAAACCTTTTCTCTTCCCCTCCACAGAATTTTACAAGAAGCCTCTCCCGCCAGTTGCGAATAGGCTGAGGCCTAACGGCGATGCTCATGACGTCATTTCTTAAATCTCCTTTAGCGATTGAGGTTGACCAATCACAACTCTCTTCTCCTGTGCTTTTTGTCTAAAGCGAGCGCCGTGTAGACAACCAAGCAAAAACTGACGATTGCGAAACGCTGGAGCCGGGGATCTCTGAAAGTGCGGTGGACACTAAGCAGAGTGGTGACAGGAAGTCCTGCTCAGAAGCCGTAATTTGACTCGACAAATTCATTGCGGAACCTGTCAGGTTCTGTCTTCGCTCAAAACAAAAAAGCACATTTGGTGCTGAACTCTCTCCTACTGTAGAATTGATGTCATACTGTTAATCAGTATTAGATAGTTCGGACTCCGTGTGTCCAACTGAGATGCTTTTAATTGACAGCAAATGTAATTATACCCTTTTAAATGTATCTGAATAGTGTATTTGTATACACGCTGCCATTAAAATGACCATATCATTTATTTTTGCACCTTGAGGTTTTTAGCGTAAACATCATGTAGTTATGTACCTGAGTATTCATAAGAAAGGCAGAGGTCTTAAGTGGCTTTATTATAGCTGAGTGCTTTAAATTTGACCTTTTTAAAGTCGGAAACATTTCTCTTTTTTACATCACAGATGTAAATGAGTCACAGCTTGCAAGTAGAAGTCGGGGGAGGTTAAACAAGGGAAAACTACACTGTGGTGACAGTGGGAAAGTGTCGCACTACAGCATGATTGTTGCTCAGTCGGTTTTTGTAAGGATTGTGTTGACTTTTAATGTAAGCAGTGTAAAACTCCATGAAAAGGAAAACACTAATTTTAAAAATCTCTAATTGGATGCATGTTTATAAAAGAACTCTTTATTTACTGTTTAGAAACATGAACATTTAAAGGTCTACAGGGCTACTATTTTTTTTTAAATGCATTCTGCTGGTTACACTGTGTATCTGTTTTTAAAGTGATATTTTTCTCGAGGGAAACTTGCCACCTTTCAGGTGGCCCCGAGGTGTGAGCCAGCACTGTCGGTGTTCCAGCTTTTCTGACTCCGCTGTCTGCTGCGTCCATTTGCACTTTGAAGCAGCAAAAATTGCATCTCAACAAGCGTAAACACAAATCTGAAACTTGGAAACACTCCACTGCCCTAGTTAAGTTTGTTTTGTATGTTGGGTGAGTTTGCAGTGGGAAGATAAGGGAGGAGAAAATACTTGAACACCAGCACCTGGAACAGCCAGTATTGGGTCAGAACACATGAGAATATGTGCAGCAGAAGTAATAAAAAGAAATATCACTTTAAAAAAAACACAAGATTGTTTTTCAGATTTGTATGACGCTCACTCTCTTCTTAATGTGCTAGATATTTAAAAAAAAAAGAAAGATATTTTTTTCTATCCAGTTTGAATTTTATAATGGCAAAATTAAAGATGTTTTAAATATAATATTGACTGGACTGCAGTATTTTTACATTCTGAGCATTTGCACTTGTGAGGAAATGTCGTTCATGTTGCTGTAGAGTGTTTGTTTTATTTTTAGCTTAACATTAGCAGCAGTGCATTTGACATCCAGTTCCTACTTAGCGTAAACTTCTGTCTCTTAGGTGCTGCCGGTAATGGCTATTAGTGGAATTTTGCAGTTAGGGTTTTCCCTTATGAGGCTTGTATTTAAAGTTTCACACATTCACTGGCTAATACTCTGTCTGCTGTATACTCTTAAACCCTGCTAAGATTTTGAAAAGTGTGGACAGAGATTAGGCATTCTCTATGGAAGCCTCAAACTGCCACAGTAAATAAATAAAAATAAATCCATGGAAGACTCAGTTAAAAATAAAAATTGGGATTATTTAATTTTAAAGTATAAAGTTCTGATTGACAGTACAATTTTTAGCTAGACTGGATTTGCGAGACTGGCATGCATCAATCAGTCTTTCAAAGTTGATCTCATGATCCAATCATCACACTTCGAATGACACTTCCTTGATATGTATAGGCAGAAATGCACGAGGAAATGGAAAAACCCCCCACAAATTTGAGGATATAAATATGGAAAAAAGTAAGTGGAGACGAAAATCCATTTATAAAATATTTTTTGTAAATAAATATACACTCATTAAGCACTTCATTAGGTACACCTTGCTAGTGCCAGGTTGGACCTCTTTTTGTCTTCAGAGCTGCTTTAATTCTTTGTGACACAGATTCAGTCAAGGTGCTGGAAACATTCCTCACAGATTTTGGTCCATATTGACATGATGGCATCACAGGTGCTGCAGATTTATCAGCTGTACATCCGTGATGTGAATCTCCTGTTTTACCACATCCCAAAGGTGCTCTATTGGATTGAGATCTGGTGACTTGAGGCCATCTGAGTACAGTGAACTCATGAACAGTACTTCACTGCCATCACCAACAGTGACAGATAAACTAAAATGAGACAATATTTTGAATGAGCAGGTCCATTAAGCAGCTCTTTACAGAGAACAAAAGACAAAAATAATAAAAGGACAATGTTGAGACATTTGATAAATTTGCTCCTTTGTTTGACAAATTGTTTTAAGATTCATGTGTGCTTTGTTTAGGCTTTGAGAGTGCACTGAACTGAATGAACCCACCACAAACAGCCTGGGTACAGCGCCTCACAGTGCAATAGTGATCTGCCACTAATACAAATTAAACTCCCCACAGGCAAAATGTATTCCAATGTGGAATTAGTCTGTATTGTAAAAGAGCTAAAATGGAACAGGGAAAAAAAACCCCCAAAAAACAGACACCTGATCCGAAATGATGGATAGCACATAATGTTAAACTATAACAAATCTTTAAAGCATGGTAGGCAATTTAAGTCCCTTGCTGACAAAGTAATTACACATTTTCAAAAGTACTGATGAGAGTGGGCTGGCCTCATCTTCTGAATTACTTATTTTTGCAGAAACACGAGGTAGAGGCGTATTTGCCAAGATTTTAAAGACTAAAGGGGGAGAATAAAAACTTCAGAGACATGATGATGTCTCTTAAATGCATCCAGTATGCGACAATTCGGAAATAAGCTTCAGTCTCTCAAAAAATAGTTGTTTTTTTTTTTCTCCAGTTGCTCTGTATCCTCATTCAGGTCTTGTCAAACATCTGCTCTCAGCATCTACAGCCCATGTCTCCTGGAAGCAGAACATTGCAATAATGTGCTGTCTCATTACTGCTCTCCCTGTTGTCGATGTGCGGGCAGGCTTCATTTAAGTGAAGGATTTCGTGGTGCTGAAATCGTTGCAACGATGCTGTGTCCTGCAAAAGGAGGACAGCTGATGCACTGGTGCCCTTAAGCAGGTGCTTTTAACCATCAATCCACTCCCTCATTATGCTTACACCCTTTGATATCATCAATCTGTGACGTCCATCTCATCCCAGGAGCAATTTTCTGATGAAGTGTTGTAATTTACTTCCCTTACCACACTCAAAAAATCTGCTTGTGTGCATCAGTTTTAGTTAGTGATTTTCTGATGACCTCAAAAGCCTTTAAGCACATCCCAGACGATGAGGAGTGGGTTGGTACTCCCTTTATTTTGCATTTACAGTGGTTAAATCCAAAAAAAAGAGGGTTCCTTGTTGGAAAGGCTGCAAGATTATGAAATCAGATGTGCTGCATTTTGGTCTGTTTTGTCAGTGAAGAAATTGGTCTCTGTTCCTCTTCAACAATAGATGTTTTGTGTATTGTTGTGCAAATGTAATTTGGTAGGAGAAAATGCTCAGCTATGAAGCTCTGTCATGTCTGCATTGGAAATGCTTCAGCGTGATATCAAGTTGGTAAGTAATCAGAAAACACTGTAGTGCCATGGTTCTCACTTTTAAAGCAGTATGCTCATCATTGTCCCTACATATATGGGTGATAAATTGAAGGTTAAACTGGGATAAATGGGTGTAGAAACATACACAGAGTCATGTCTATTTCAACCAAGAAAACGATAAATCAAATAGGATTCACAATTTTCACGTTAACAAAAGATGATGCTGGGAAACATTAGAGTTCCAGCTTTTTCCAGGGTGGAATGATTGTACAGCATACATCTTTAACGACTTAAAAAACAAGAATTGGGTGCACAAGTTTGAATTTATCTTGGATTTTCTATAAACCACACAGGGTCAAAAGTATAGATACAGGCTCAAATACATACATTCACCCACTTAAATCTTTTAATAAACAGTGCTGAAAGTTCTAAAATGTCTTTTAACGCAACAAGGCCAAGGCCTATTCTCGTTGGTGATCGTGCCTGACTACAACTCGTAGCTTCTCTTTGCCAACATTTAAAGGATTTGTTTGACAGCACTCATTGGATTGACCAATACTCAGAACAATGGGAAAGTCCAAGACACTGTGAAATTGCAGAATTTGGGAAGGTGTCTTGAAGCCATTTCTAAACAACTGCAGATTCCAACATCATCAGTTCAAACAACTGTATGTGAGTGCAAGTTATTCAGATGTGTCACCACTTTGCCAAGATGTGGAAGAAGACCGAAAATATCACCCTCAGATGAGAGGAAACTGGTTAGGATGTTCAGGAACAACCCAGGAACCATCAAAGGCTCAAGCCTGCCATGAACTGGAAACTGCTGGAACACCAGCATCACTGTCCACAGTGAAGTCAGTTTTACATCACCACAGACTGAGAAGGTCCCGACCAAGAAAGCGCCTGCTCTAAAATTGACACCTTCAAACTTGACTTAAATTTGCAGATGGAGAAAGGTTTTATGGTCAAATGGGACAAATTTTAAGCTATTTGGCCAAAATGAAAAGCGGTATGTTTGGAGGAGTAATAGTGAAGCTTTCAAACCTAAGAACATTGTACCAGCTGTCAAGCATGGTAGTGGTGGCATCATGCTCTGAGGCTGTTTTGCTGTCAGTGGTACTGGCACATTGCACAAAGTGGATGGAATAATGAAGGAGGAGGACTACCTCCAAATTCTTCAACTTCACCTCAAATCAACTGCTAGATGGTTGAAACCTGGACACAGTTTGGTGTTCCTGCAAGACAATTATCCTAAACACACATCAAAACTGGTTTTGGAATGGATGAAGCAGGATGACTTCTGGGATAGCCTTCCAAAAGCCCGACCTCAACCCTATTAAAAATTTGTGGTCTTTGCCAGAAAAACAACCAATTTAAATGAACTCTACCAATTCTACCAAGAAGAGTGGTCAAATATCCAGCCAGAATTATGCCTGAAGTTTGTTGATGGCTACCAAAAGCATCTGGGTGAGGTGCAACTTGCTCAGGAACATTTAACTAAATACTAGCGGTGGCGTATTTATACTTTTGACTGTATACTGTACAATCATTCCACCCTGGATAAAGAACAGCTCAAAGAATGATTAAAAGTCCCAAATTAATTATGCCCATGATGAGTGAATGTAAACTTCTGGCCACAATTGTGTTTTCTTTTCCTGATATTCCATATTTTCATTAGTAAACATTGTATTCTTGTACCACATGTTTTACAAAATAGCATGTATAGTGTATTTTTTTGACCAGATTTTTAGATGGGTCTTTAAGGGTTCAAGAAATACCTCCACAACGGTGGGAAGTTTTGTTAATCAACAGTAAAATGGGGCTATATTTTCTGTTGTTCCAAAATGCTTCACTGTTTCCATCATATGTAGATACTGTATCACAGTTCCTCAACTGTGATTGGCCCCATTACATAAGTGTGAGTCACCCCAAATTCCTGCCTGCACTCGACCCTGATTGCAGAGGCACCCAATCCAGCTCACATCTCGCTGCTGTTGCCTTTTTAAAAAACAAAAAAGCAAAAACCAGCATGGAAGTTATTCAAGTTGTGCAGTAATTTAACGTGAGCTGTCCACCTTCTCTGCCTCTTGGTGTAGCACTATTTTGAGAAATGTTTGGTTTTAAATTGTACTCTTTTTAAGATTAGAAATGATATTACATAGAGGTTAATTTTGTTCTTGAGGTTTTGTTGTACTTCTTTGGGGTTTGGCAGGGCTAGTTAGGAATTTGTTAGACATACTAGAAGCAAGGGGTTTTACTTTTCTGTTTGTTTTTGGCATCTTCTTAGTAATATATATAAAATATAAAATATCTAATAATATCATAAAGTTTATTTATACATTGCTTATTAAAACCCATTTGGATATCAACTAAAACAGACCAAAATAGGTAAGCTAAGAATGTCAAATTCTGGAGCCAGCCAATAAAGGGGCTTCAAAGTAATAAGTGAAATCTTAATATCTGTGGAGTCAAGAAGTCTTGATGCTGCTTTTGAAGTCTATTAATGGATTTCTGATTGATACTGGTTAAAAACCCAGTGTCACTGAAACTTAGTATCAGTCATATGCTTGCAATATTCTTCTACGTAGGTGTAGAAAAAAGTCTATATAAATGGGTGAATGAGGCATATTGTCTAAAGCGCTTTGAATGCTCAAGTAGCATAGTATAAGGACCAGTCCATTTACCATTTGGAAAGATGTTAGACCTTGATGAATCTTTCTTTCTTTTAATAATTCACCCATTTTGATGTTTTAAGGGTCAATTTTAGGGGTGTGGCTGCTTTGATTGATTAGTTAATTGGAGTTACTGAACTGGATCTCATGCTTATGTTGTCAGTTTCTTTCAGGGCATTTAAATTAAATTACCTCACAAATAATATGGTCTACTGTGTGGTGCAGCCAGAAAGTTCTAGTAGTAAATGAGTCTGTTACTTTGCACTCTGGGATTTGGACTATGCTGTAGACTACTTATGGAGTACTTATGGTTTCACCTTATTTTCTGGTAAAATCTCAGAGAAGCCAGGCATACTGTGAGAGTTCTGGTGGTATGTGTTTAAAATGAGATGTCAGGTGCACTGGAAATTTAAAAGTGCTTACCCTTGTGGACGAAGCAAGCCAACAAGTCATTTTTACAACTATTTTTCAAAGTGATGCTTCACATGGGCCATATAATTTTTTAGTGCTTCGTTTAAACCATTCAGACATCCTTCATACTAAGCAGTCCATGCTGTGTACAGATCTGTTCTTAATCAAAAAGTGTCCGGTGCCATTTTTTATGGTTGTGTTTATTCCAAATAAAACTGCTGCTGCTGCTGAAAACATAAAACACATCACTTCCTGTGCACCAGAGCATCTTTCCTGAGAGTGACCTACAGCAGCTGAGCATTTAAAACAGCAAACATAAAAGCTTTCATGAGCAGGGAATAGGTTGAGTCACTGTTGTGTTAAATCACTTGGCAGCAGCAAAACGGACATGAGCTGAGATGAAATCTTTTGAGCAGTTGTATTGTTGCCAGCAGGGTTAAAAAGTTGACTGAAAATATTCCACTCAGTGTCTTGGACTGGATCACATGTAACCCTCTGAGGCTGTCCATCACTAATACAAACTAGCCTTCATAACACAAGTAATATTGTTGCTGGCAGTCAGGGAGTTATTGAGTTACATGCTCAGTGACTTTTAACTGCAAGAACATGTTGGGAAATGCTGCATATACAGACACTTGGCCTAAATATATCTTAAATAAAATGCGCAAAGTAGGTGTAATTTGCAGATGCAAGTGTTTTTTGTACAGACTTAATCCTGTGCAAAAAAAAATTAAAATCCTAAATATTATTATTAAAATATTATTAGTCTAATATTTTCAAAACATGTAACAGCATGGGTGCAGACTTTTTTGTGTGTGTTAATAAGCGTCAAGTGACAAGTGACAATAAATATTTATTTCATTCTGTATAGATAAGAGCCAAATCATTATGTTATAAATAATCTGACACCAACAACAAAAACCAAAAAACTGCACACTCAACTTGGTCACAGCACAGCACACCAGGCTGCTCAACTGGATAAATTAACTAATGTTAAATCTCAAAGTAAACAAAAGAAACAATGTGATTTTAGGTTATTCAGATGCCTCTCCTCCACAGTTCAAGCTAGACTAGCAGCATTTAGTGATTAGCATTACATTTAATGTTTTCTGTTCCACTCACCACTGTCTTATCTTCTTTGTTTGTTAACTCCCAGAAGAATAAAATCCTCTTCATTTTCATTGAGTGGCTTTCATTGTTGCCATTAGACACACACACACACGCACGCACGCACACACACAGTTGCGTGCCTTCCCTGGTGGAAATCTCCAGGCCTGAAAAAAAAGACGACATGGAAGTGCCAAAAACTTCAGTTCCTCCTGTGACCAGTTGACTCCAAAAACCATCAGTTCTTGTAGACTGCTATGTTAAAATGCAGAACTTTACAGCAGAGATAAGCACGTTAATCTAACTTAACAATTTAAATTGTTTCTAAGTCTTCAGCTTATGCCTAATTAAGAGTGTGGATGCTTTGGGTGACAGATGCCTGCTAACAGTAGGATCATTTCTAAAGTGACTATCCTGTTTTTTCAGTAAGTGAAATTTTATTATTACATTATTTACATGTTAGCACTAATTATCAGGTATCTGTCTTTGTAATGCATGGATCCTTGGTATCCAAGCTAGCTAAACAGCACTAGCATTGGCCAATAACTTTCTCCTACAAATATGGTCACATCTTGCTCCCAGATGATCACAGTCAAACAAAACATTTGAGGCTTCGAAAAGGCGATCCACAAATCAGCTGGTTTTGTGATGGTGGCTGCATCCATTTTCTATATACAGTCTATAATCTGAACACACTGAGTTAAGGATGGTACCTGCACAAGTGGGATAATTAGTCAAAATCAAGTCAGATGAGTTCTAGTTTCAAGTTCAATGTCTGTATCCCTTCTTTTACCAGGGAGGCACAATATAGAGATGCTTACCCAGACCAGAAATAGAAATAGAAATTCAGCTTTGTCTCATTTTAGTATTTCCTGGATGATATCATCATCATCTTGAGTGTGTGCCGTGGTTTTCACCTCTGTACTCTCCTGTCTGCCAGCTGAAGCCACAGAGCAATTAGAGCTGGGGAGAGCGGGACCTCTAAAAGAAAAAAAAAAGTCACTGCAAAGTTGTAGCCGGCTGGATGTTGCTGTTGTTTTCCATCATTAATGAGTTATACCACTACTGTTTTCATTGCAATATTGGTGCCATTGTAGAAAAGACAGCAGGTAGTAAAAAACACCTGACTTCCCAAAAGCATAGGCCACAAAGGGGCCAATAATGCTACAACTAACTGCAACATAAGTGATCTTCATTGTTTCCTTAGTCCTTATGCTCCATGTCTTCAAAGGCTGATCACAAGACTTTCTAATATTAATGCTGATGTCGTCATATAAAATTCCAATACGGCTGAAAATGTGTCACATATTATAAAGTCTGCTTCTAACTACCACTGTGGTTGCTTTCACTTCATATATAATTAAATATTATTATAAAGTGATTCACTCAAAGTCACAGAGGTTCTTAAGTATAGGAGAACATGGAGCACACCTCTCACTTCCTCTCCAATTAGATAAATTTTTGACCAACAGGATGTCTTCTAACTCCAACTTTTGCCCTTACTCTTCAGTGAACAGTCTTCCAGGCAAGCTGGCAGCAGATCAAACTCATGCTGATGCTCTTAGGTGCCATGACGCCTACGTGAAACCTCTGTGGCACATTAGCAGCTACTATTGTAAACATTTTTCTTGTTTATCCTTGTTTTTCCTGCAGTTTTGAATGTCCGTTTGCACCCAAGTCTGTAGCTCGAGGTTCTGCTTTAAATCACTGCTACACTCAGGTATGAAGTAGCCAGCAGTGGTGGAAAAAGTAGCTGAACATGCACTCAAGTGCTGTTCTCACACACGGTTTTGTGGTACTTATTCTGCTTTTAGCTTCCACTACAATACATTACTGAGGACATTTTGTACATTTTACTGCATTTATTTGAGAGGTGTTCCTCATTTTTCAAATTAAGAGTGTATTAAAGTGCACCTATCGTGCTTTTCATTTATATACTGTTATAATGATGGATATTAAACATGCCCAAAGTTTCAATTAATGAGGATAGTGTATGTACAACATCATCAAAATAATGCATACTTTTATAGGGATGATCCAAATCCCTGTGAGTGAAAGCTCCATTTTCAGAAGAGTTTGTCTCTTTAAGGTCATACCAAAGCATCTTGACCTGATTTAAGTCCAGATTTTGACTAGGCCCCTCTAAAGCTTTCATTTTGTTTTTCTGAGCTATTCAGAGGTGGATGCTGGTGTGTTTCGGATCATTGCCTTGCTGCATAACCCAAGTGTGCTTGAGCTTCAGGACAAGCCGACTGTTATTCTCCTTCAGGATTTTCTGTTAGAGAGCAGAATTCATGGTTCCATCAATTATGGCAAGTCGACCAGGTCCCGAAGCAGCAAAGCAGCTCAAGATCATCACACCACCACCACCACCCTGTTTGATTGTTGGTCTGATGTTCTTTTTATGAAATGCTGTTAGTTTTATGCTTAGTTTTACTTTTTCCACACAAATATTCAAAAAGATAAAGCCTCAGGAATGGGGACGTATACTTTTTCATAGCACTGTAAAGACAAATTTATATAAAAATAATTGTGACTCCTTCAAAGCTTTTCTAGTTTAGGAATAAAACTGGGGCTGGGAATGAGTTTAATAGGTGCCATTATAATGAGTAGCAAGAAAAATGCAGTACATTGGTAGAGAATTATTAGTGGCTTCCGACCCTTTTGGGTGTTTTGTTATGCTTCAGATGTCTGAGTTGTTTAAGATCTAACAAGGAGTGATTCATTTAGATCATTTTCAACAGCCCTGAGACACTTATTGTCCAATAATTTATGCAAAATGAATACAATTTTGTGAAGCAGACCTTCACTGTTTCACAACCAATCCATCTAGTAACCCACTGGAAGGGATGCAGTTTTCAAGTGGGGAAGGATTCATTTATCGTCACGCACCTCCTGCCTCAGCATAGCCACAGACCAAGCCCCTGTTACTGGTCAGTAGCACTCTCCCGCAGCAGTGCTGTCACCGGGCAGGGCAATATATCCTGCCACTCTGCAAAAAACAGCTACAGAACAGCTCAAGGAACACGATAAAGAGCTCAAGGCGTCGACTCAGCCTCCAAACGCTACAGATCCTGACACAGGGTGCGCAGAACAAATGATTCAATGAGGCCTGACACTGCTAAGCATGGGACTCAAAGGATCCTTTGCCACTGTACAAGTACCAGACGCCACAGGACTGGCATGAAGGGAACCTTCACATTATTAGGTTTTGATGTTGTAGCTTTTCTTAGAGTAGGCCTCCCCTTATCTTCCCTAGAAGGCACACATAGTAGAGCCCCCGCTTTTTTCCAAGTTGTGGACCTCACTCTGTGACCTTGTACACTGGCAACTTCTATTTACTTCTATAAAAGTCTGAATGTCTGTGACGTGGGCTGAAAGTGAAAGAGTAGAAATCAGCTTTTCGGGAAGGAAAGGCATACAAATAGGAGAGGGCAACGTGGATGACCATATCTGTTATTGCATGTGTGGTGATCCCGCAATAATACCACTGCTGAGGGACCTGCATATTTATTCTAGTGGATTTTTTTTTTTAACACTCTATGGAACCCTCTCAGGGTTTGTGGTGTCAAACCAGAGATCTTTTGCATGTTAAGCAAATGGGTTAACCACTAGACTGCAGATCCACTCCTGTAAGTTATTTATTTCTGATACTGGATAATAATAGCTCCAACTACATCCCAGAAAAGTTGCTTATGCATTCATGCACCTGTGTCAACATTGCTAATACCAGTTATAGCCATAAACAAGAGATTTATAAACTTTCATGCAGACTTACATTAATTTCTAGTCTAACAGTTGGTTTAGTCGTTTTTAAAGTATCTGAGTTTACATTTATTTTGATATTTGAAATTCAGGAATAGAAGTGAAAATATTGGCAGCGCTGATGCCCCTAAGCACAGAGCTAGTGCCCAAATGCACCCTATCCCACCTTGTTGAATAAGTCGAACTAAAGCTCCTATCTATGAAGCAGCTGATAATAAATAAGGAGAAAGGCTTCAGTGTCCTACTCAAGGGCATGTGGGCAGCTGGATTCCCTGACTGCATGCAGAGTTCAATCATGTGGCCATCAGTCTGTGGATATAGTGATCTTCACTGTAATGCTGGGGAAGGTATCCTGTGTTATCTTTCTGCAGTAGCCACAGGCTGGAATCTTCCTCAGATATTTTAATATTGATGAGATGTTGACACCAGTAAAGAATATCTGTTTGGAAAATGTGCCTTCAAACATCCAAAGCTGTCAGCTGCATCATTTAGTCAAATCTGGGCCTAAATATCTCCCTGGCATCTGTTCAAAATGCTTCCCAAAGCTGTTTTGATGCTAGTTGCCATCTTATCCTTCATCATGAGGCATACTGTATCGCTTTAAATGTAGCTCACTGCCGGCAGTCGGTCACTGCAGGAAGCTCTCCCTCTCTTCCTGTGCCATTAAAAAAGACAGTGAAGAAGACTAATAATCCACATCTGTAGGAGGGAGTAGTATATTATAAGTCATTCATATACAACTCTTGTGCCTTTAATCTTACATCATGCACCAGTGTTGCGACATCACAGCAAAGGGAGAGCCGTGCTTGAATAATCAGCAGCAGATCTCTGGTTTTGCAGTGTAACAAGTTTTAAAAAAATGCCTGCAGTGCTCTGCGTGTCGACAGAACACAGCCTGTCGCGAAACCCTGAGGGTTAAATAAAGAGAAACTAATGAACAACTTGTGTTCGGGCTTGCTGTTTGTGCATCTGTCTTTAAAATGGGATAGCAAAGGCAATAGGTAATTGAGTGTGCTTGTGTGCTGGAGGGGGTTCTGCAGCAGCAGCAGCAGCGGCGGTGGGGTGAACCTATCGGGAACCACTGCTGCTCTGAGTTGTCACTGTGCAGTCATTTTTTATTGCCTGCAGAGGGCAATGCAGCTCCAGTAATATAGGTAGCACAGGGAGTTGAAAATACTTGGAATACTATTAACGACTGTGAGTCTTGCTATTCTTTTGAGCTGAATGGCATCCTTTAGTTTGTTTCTAGGGCCAGCTAAGTGTGTGACCCAAACCTATTGGCAATAAAGGAACAAAATAATAGTTCAGGAGAGGTTTAATCTATGGTATTCAGCTAAGAGCTGGGAGCTGGTTCTAACTAAAGAGCACCAAGCTTTCATCTGATAATGGAGCCCATGTAATGGCTCATTATGTAACTAAACAGGGGAAAAAAGGGGAAAGTTGAAACATGTAATGAACAGATTTTTCCGAGTTTCCAGATAAGTGCACAGTTACAAACAGCTGACTGGTTTGGTATACGTTTAATGCTGTTACATAAATTTGTATTTGTTTTAAGGTGAGGGAATAATGGGGCAATGCTACAGGGAATACAGATATGGGATTGACTTACCAGAAATATAATCCAACAGTAATTTTCACTTTTGAGGTGTTTACTCAATCCCTTAATTGAATTTTTACTCAAAAGTTCATTTATTTGCCTTTTCTGGGTTTCCATCCTTATTTTAAGCCCATCAGTATTTCATGGTTTGCTTTATTTGCTGTCTAATGGCCGAAGAGAATAACATTTTGGTCATGTGAGAATTTTCAGCTCTTTTTGGCATTCCTAATCTGCAGGGTGGGACTGTGAGTTAGAGTGAGATCAGGATAGACGGTGTCAGTGTTTGGCATTCATCATTTATCATATTCTACACCAAGGTTGCTAGGTCTGCGGCTTTCCCATGAAATACAGCTAAATTAAAAATGTTTCCGCATTTACCTGTAAATAAAAATATGCACTTTAATCAAGCAAGGTCACTTTTATATAGCACATTTGAAACTGTTGTTTCTAGTTGAGGCAAATTGATTAACATTTCGTGTTCAAAAAAAACATTAAACACACAATATTTTAAATACACTGATCGAGCATAACATTATGACCACCTGCCCAATGTTGTGCTGGTTTCTCTTTTGCTGTCAAAACAGCCCTGACCCACTGATGCATGGACTCCACTAGACCCCTGAAGGTATGCTGCGGTATCTGCACCATGTTAGCAATAGGTATTTTATGTCCTGTAAGTTGTGAAGTGGGGCCTCCATGGATTGGACTTGTTTGTCCAGCACATCCCACAGATGTCTCATTGGATTGAGATCTGGGGAATTTGGAGGCCAAGTCAACACCTTAAACTCCTTGTGCTCCTCAAACATTTCTGAATCATTTTTGCTTCATGGTAGGGTGCAGTATCCTGCTAAAAAAGGCCACAGCCATCAGGGAACACCATTTCCATGCAAGGGTGTACATGGTCTGCAACAATGCTTAGGTAGGTGGCAGGGTTATTATAGTTAACGAAAACGAACGAAATAACGAAAACTGAAATTGAAAAAAACATTGTCGTTAACTGAAATAAATAAAAACTAAAATTAAAAGGAAAAAACGATAACTAACTAAAACTGTATTGTGAGTTTAAAAAAAACTAACTAAAATTAGAGATAAAATGACCTTCCTTTTCTTGTTTGTCATTTTATTTAAAAGCCTTGTGGATTGATCATTTTTCCGCTCTCCGAGTTTAAGCTGGGAGCGCCGTCGGGCAGCTGTGTGCGTGCGC
>JASGAU010363488.1:0-40866 GCA_030220045.1 Australoheros facetus
TTTTGTGTGTGTGTGTGTGTGTGTGTGTGTGTGTGTGTGTGTGTGTGTGTGTGTGTGTGTGTGTGTGTGTGTGTGTGTGTGTGTGTGTGTGTGTGTTTCACTGACAAGAGATTATTGAAAATTATGGAACAGTTATGATACACAACAGCGAGATGGAAAGCATTTATGGCCATAATTGTCCTTGGAGCTTCTGTTTTGTATAAATTTCATCTGTGCGGTTTGTTACAGTAACAAACAACGAATGCAAGTGTTCGTGTTTGCACTTATGTCATGCAGGAGAACACTTTCATCAGGCCGTCAGTGTGATATTAACAGACTGCCAGCCATGTTTGGAGATTCAATAAATTGAATGAATTATACATATGTCCCGGAAAATATTAGCTGACTCTAATCTATGAACAAAACATTAGAGACCCCAAGAACTGTTTCAGCCTTCTTCCACTTCGCCCCGAGATATCTAGCAAGGGAGGGAGACAGGCTGGTGTCTGTCATAAAATACTCCCACTGTTTCTCCCATCCTTTCCCTTGTCTGTCTTTCCCTTTCACGCAGACACAAGTCAGTGATATGGCTCAGCCAGTTGTTTGGGGTATTTGGGACATCTATGTCTCCGTGCAGCTGTCACAGTAAGGTCATACAAACTCTGATATTCTTTTTTATATGCAGACTTGTTAACTGCTGAAGAGAAGAAGCTCGGCACGACAGAAGTTTTCATCTGAGAGTAACAAAGCTAAGCAAATGCATAAGGTAGGGAAGATTACTGATTACAACTGCAAGAAGAAGAATTCAGATCCTTAGTGTTAAGCAACAGTAAGAAATCTGCTAAGTTCAAGCCAATGTGCTCAAGCAGTACTTTGCCATATTTCTAATGAGGACTGGTTCCATTTCAGTTCAGAGTGTTAAATTAGAAAACTTCAGCATCATTTTAGGGACTTCAGCATCATTCAAACCAATTTGTAATTACAACTGATATGTGAAGCAGGCAGAATTAGGTAATTCTACAAGTGGAAAACACTCAGCTAAACAGGCAGTACCTCAGTGTGTACTCAAGTACTGGACTGAAGTACAGGGACTGTACATAGTGTTTTTTTCTTCTTACAACTGTAGCACTGCTCTAATCTTAAAGTATGTGATGTAAAACTATTGAAACCCTGTTTGGTTTAAACATTGATTTGGACTCAAGGATGAAGTCATTATAATTTTGCTAAAAGTAAAAGTCAAAAGTCTCTTCAGCCTTCCTGATCTTCATGAAAGTGATTTCTCAAGAATTGCTTAAGGCACTTCTACCTTTCTTGTATTTTTGGCACAAGCATTCAAGGATGAACTGATTTAGAAATTTAACCATGACATCGTAATGTTGTGCGTAAAATGTCTTTTTCAACACCATAACTCAGGAACAGAAGGGGAGGTGGTGTCCATGTTTCATACCTAATCTTTGGTGCCCATTTATTAAAGTCCTTGAAATTCCTCTCTACGTAGGTCTGGGAGAGAAAGAGATGTGAACTGCGACTTGACTGGAACGAACGGTGACAATTCTATTTTAAGTATACTTTATCCTGATGCGTCTCCAGTGTGACCTACATGCTAAAAAACCTCTGCAGAATCAGTGTGCAACATGGAGAGGAACTAATAGGTCTAAACCTATTTTAGCCGTTTCAGTCTAAGGGTTCTGATATACATTGTTAAAACTCACTGGGATTATAGAACAGTCATTTTTTTTAAGTCACCAGTAACAGCTGTGCTTTCTTCTGCTATAATAAATCAAACAAAGGTCTAATATCGTTCATTATTACTACAAGCTAAATACTTGTGTGTTTAGACTTGAGACAGATTATTACAAAGAGCATGCTTTCACAACCTAAATTTTCCATATGTGAATAAACTTTGCACAAAAGTAAGGAAATTTGTGCTTGGTTGATTATTTCTTTGCTGTAACAACTCTTCTTGGCAGTAAATGGAAAATGCATTTGTGGGTTGAGCAGCAGAGTTGAGTATGTGGGTTGCGCCCATGAAAAACTTGTCACATCTTCTCTGCCAGCAGCTTTTTCTGCTATTGAGTCTTGTTTGGTCTCAGCAGCATGTGGAAGAACCATATATCTACAACAGCCTGGCACCTCCTCCTCATGCTGGTCACCAGCTTGGTCACACACTGCTGAGGGATGGCATCCCATTCTTCAACCAGCATTTGTCACAAGTCAGCCAGTGTGGTTGTGTTGGTCACTGTGGCACGAACAGCACGCCCATGCTTATCCCGCAAGGGTTCAGTGGGGTTGAGGTCAGGACTGCAGGCAGGCCATTCCATCCTCTCCACTCCTAAAATTCTGGAGGTAGTCTCTGATAAACCTCGCTCTGTGGGGCCGGGCACTGTCATCTTGGAGGAGAGAGTTCGGTCCCAAACTGTGGAGATATGGGGTTGCCACTGGTTGCAGAATCTCATCTCAATATCTGTCTGCAGTAAGATTGCTTCCAATGATGACAAGCCTGCTTGTCAGCAACTGGGGTGGCAGAAGCTCAAAACAAGAGTCAACAGCAGAATAAGCTGTTTGGCATTGGCAGAGAAGATCTGGCAAATGTTTCATGGGTGAAACCCACATACTCAACTCTGCTGCTCAACTCACAAATGCATTTTCCTTACAAATGTGGCACCGTGTAATGGGAAATAAACAGGCTTTCCAACAGTATAAGCTTTATCGCCAAGAAGCATCGTTACAAAAAAGAAATAATCGACCAAACACAAATTTCCTCACTTTTTTGTGCTAAGTTTATCACTGAGTACATTCCAGAAGGCATAAAGTGATTAGTGCTTTATAGTAAACTCAGTATAAGCACACAGTGTATTGTATAATAGGTAGTACTTAATTGGATTACTCTAATCTAATTACATGTAAGAGCTCCCTCCTAAATCTCTCCACGTTCAGGAGTCTTATAAATTCACCTCATCTCAACGATAGATTTCTCTTGTGCACAGTAAGCTCACTGTGTGTCGAACATAACATTTCTCATCCTCTGCCGGTGTGCCTTTATTTCCCCCTGTCCCTCCTATCCATCCATCTGTGCTCTTCCCTCACTGACTTTGTCTCTCCTCTGAGTGTGTTCCAGCCTTATTGTAGTTTGAAGTGTTTCTGCTTCTAATGAGCCAATTGTTCTTGTGTTTTGTTTCCCTCGGGGAGTGTTGTGTAGCTAACATTCTGTTCGCAACCATTTTAAAACATATTCACTGCACCAGGGAAGGATTGGGGGGCCAACAAAACAATAATGCCTTGGAGCATGTACAAAATGAAAAATGTGTTAATGACAGTCGCAGCAGCGAAGTGACAGCGCATTCTTTTCCTGTCAATTAGACCTTGGTTATTCAAAAGCAATTTGCAACTCCCTGCAGAGTAAAATGTGTGCCATCTCCCAGGCCTTACTCTGTGATTGTGTAAGTGATGTATTCATTCCATTTCTCTGTGTGTGTCCTAGTTTGAGACAATATTAAGGTTAGAGACGAGCCACAGCACTGAATCTACACACTTTCCTTCTCATGAAAACACAGAAATATAATAGGTCTTTTTTTTTCAGGTTTGTGTGTGTTGCTCTCCTGCACAAGAGCATCTATAATGTTGCAAGGGATATTGATACAGCTGGCATTCAAGGCCCTGATTAATTGCAATGGCATTTGGCTGTTCTCGGTAAATGCCATATCCCATGCTGAGCGCTTGGTTAATGGATGTCTGCCAATTGCAGGCCCGGCATTGTCCCTTTTTTCCCTCTCCCTACTTCCTTCTCTCTTGCAGCCCTTCCATTTGCTCTCCTGCCCTCTCCTCCACTTCTGCTTCATAAAGGTTAGCTGTGCTTTATCAGCAGGAATAGATACGCAAGGAGGCTGATCTCATGCAGCTCAGATGTCTATTGCTTTTGACAGTTTTTTTCCACAGTACGCCGGCCATACGAGGGCTCAGCCTGCTCTCCATTTCTGCCAGCACCAGTTCAAATGTAGCTTAAGGTTACATTTTCTCCCTTTTCTCTTTGATCTATGACACTGTACCTTCAAGTGTGTATACTCACTAAAAATTCTGGTTTGTCTCTATATCGCTGAGAAAAAAAAAAAAGATATGAAGAATTAGCTCTCGTTCTCAAGTGAATTACTTTGCTCTATCTTAATGAGGTTTGCCATGTCAGAGGGAACAGTTCAGAGCGTGCATGCTAAACAGACTGAAATTGGAATAGAGTATTAGCTCACAACTGCAAAAATACCTTCTCTCTCCAGCTCTAATTCCAACACTGCCACGCAATTACCCATATACACAATTTTATCTTGTCACTTCCAAATTGGAATAGAAGACCAAGCAGAGGAGAAATCATCTTGTTTTTTTTTCTCTCCTTTTTTTTTTTTTTTTCTTTTTTGGAAAAGTCATTCCGAAATCTAATTAACTGCAGAAAAACATGTCACCAGTTTTGCCGGAAACATCAAATGTAGTTATGCAAATGGACCCGTGGATTGTAGAATACGATTTGACAGAATCTCATTTTCGATGATTCGAGTCCAGATAGTAAGATTACTCGGCCGTAGCCGAACGAAGGCAAACAGGGAGGGATGAGGCCGGTAATTTATTGTGTTGGTATTTCTCCTGTTTGACTTCAGACAGCTCATTAAGGGGCAAGGTGTCACCCAGCTGGACAGAAAGACAGACAGGAGCATTTCTCAAACGGGTCCTCCTCTGCTCCATCTGCTTCAGCTCTTTTCTGCATTTTGCTTTGCTGACTTAATCTCCGACTTTTAATATTAGGTGCCAAATAAGATTTTACACAATTCATCATTTTGTTCCTCGTGGGGGGAGAGAGAGGTGCTACTTCATCCTCCCACTTGTCTTTAGTCTGCTTACAGGGCTGTTTTAGAGGAGCAATGGAGCAGTGGCCAGAGGGCGGTGATAAGGAACGGATGTATATCTAACATTTTCTAAGGATACGTTGGAAAGAAGATGAAGGGCGCTGTGTTATCACAGTACAGGTGTCATTCTGCTGTAGCTAGCTGACAGTAAGTGGTCCATATGCTGCGAGAATGCTGCAGCTCAGTTCCCATTTGTCTCTGCTGCTGGATGTGTGCTCATATAAACACAGGCAGTGAGGACTTTTAACCATAACCCGCACAGTTACATAACTGCTAAACCTAAACTACAAAGAGAACATCACAGCCCAAATTAGCCTCTTGATGAAAGCACACGTGAATGTTTTTCTGATTTTGAGACATTTAGTGGAATAAAAAAGTATAATAATAAACATATTCACACATTAGGAAAAAGCTCCCAGCAGCGTTGCACTTTCCTTGTGAGGTGAGTCTTTACACCGAGCTCTTCAGCAGCCTTCCCCACACCGTGACAGCTCCTCATTGCATGCCAGCCAGTGTTTGTTTGCACACACAGAGCGCCATACAAAAAAGATGTGAGGTCTACTCTGGTGCAAACAAGTAATTAATTATTGAAGACGCCAAACACGCCTGCTTGCTAATCTTCGTACACAGCCATTTAAAGCTGCTGGCTTTATAATTCAGGCCTTCCTTCACTATAGTGAGTGCTGAGATTGGAAGGATACTTCAGGGTACTTGAAAATTCAGCCAAGGGTGAGGGTCCCGTGTGACTGAGTGTACGCATAGTTATGTGTTACAGCTGGTGTCTTTATTTTGATATGATGTGATGCATATCAAAATAAAGATTTGAGAATGTGCAGTGAGCAAGTCCATAAAAATGTTCATTTAATTATATTGTAAAATTTCTCCATTTCTTAGTAATTCAGCTCCTCTGTGTAGCCGCCCTCACATCATTTTAAAGTGATTACAAATGTATTTGTGCTAAAAACACTGGGGTGCCTTGTTAGACAAACCCACAAGCGCTTCTTATTTAATATGTGTGGCAGATATTACTCTGAATGTTGTACATTAGGTATGCAAATAACGCAGCGTCAAAGGGGTTTTCATTAATTAGCTGGAGATGCGATGCTGGCTGTGGTCCATATCGGCTTGTGTTCCTTGGGACCACAGACCTCGACGGGGGGCCGCTCTTTGATCTGTGGATCCCACGGTCTGCTAACAGTTCCCTAACCACTGCGCTGCTGCTGCGGCTGCACATGCACGGATGGGATCAAAATGTGTAACTTATTGCGTATTTGCTTCTGTACACGTGACTGAGCAAATTGTTTGTCACGTTTTCCTTTTCTGTGACCCCAGAAACACTCAAACCGTGTAAATGCCCAGAGTCTGTAAGTTAGCTTAGATGTTTTTTCAGATTGTGTTTGTTTTTTGTCCTTTTCATTCATCAAATGTCCAGTTTAATTCAGTTCATTTTTATTTGTATGTCACCAGTTCACAACAATAGTTATCTCAGGTCACATAGCTTTATAGAATAAAGACCCAGAAATACTACTGAAAGAAGCCCAATGATTTCCTTCAAGTGAGCTCTTCCACTCAGGATTTGTATTTAACTCATTTTCAGTTTTGTTACCTGTTTCTGATCTGAAGGTAACTGATTCTTACAGCAGTATCTAAACACATGTAGTAATCACATAAAAACTGTTTCATAGGTTGACATTTGCAACAGCAAACGTTGGTTTCCAAAGATTGTCTTTTTGTTTTTTCTTGTATTTTTTGAAAGCCACTTTCATTCACATCATTCAGTTGTGCCTGCTGCCTTTGTTTTCCCACTAGTTTCATGTATCACCGGGGGTCTCTGTTTATATACCACTTGCTGATCGCCCCCTTGTTGCTGGATTGTCTTTGTACTGTCAGTAGTCAACCACAGCCATGTTCATTTTGTATTCCTTGTTTCTACCTGTCAGGTGTTTTGGGATTTTTGAATTGTGTTTTCACCAGCCACTTATTTATTGTTTGCTTTTTGTTTGTTTTTTGTGTTCTGTGTAACTGTGCAGGGCGTCCGAGCATTCATAAATTCAATCTGAAGTGGTCAGAAAATCATCTGAACTGTCTCCCCAAGGTTTCACATGCTTCTTTAATCACCAGAATGCCCGCCCGAGGTCTTGTTGGACTTCTTTGCCTACCCCTGAGCTGCTTCATTTGTTTTTGGATTCGGTAGTTTTTCTGTTTCCTGTGTGATGTAATTGGTTTCTCTTTTGCTGAATCCTCAGACGACAACAGCTCAAAATGCACGACGAAACAGAAGCACAGAAAAGTGGGGATTCAGTTTCACCACCATCACCATTTTCACCTTTTAAATCAGCACAGTTCCCTTTCCTACCTTAAAGTAATGCATTGAGGCTCTTTTATACTCTGATGCACAGTGTATATTCCATGCAGACCTGAGTTCGCCTCCCCCTGCTGGCTGATGATCACATAACATGGGCTCAGTTAGCGAGCCTGGCAGGGCGTCCGAGTTCTAATTACTATATAGTAGTACACCATGTAGTAATGTTGCTAGCACACTGTTTTTTGGCAAATATACTACAAATCAATGGAGTGTACTGTTTTTTTACTAACAAGAATGATAGAAGTGTGGGATGTCTTTCATGCTACCACTTATGAACTACATTTCTAAATGTATATAAATACAGTCTTTTCCAAAATATTCCAAACTGTCAGGCAAAGATGTGCCTGATCACCATGTTTACCATGTCTCCCTGGATAATCGAGATGTCTTGATAGTTGTTCAACCAGGACACCATCTTGGCCTTTATTTCTTAGTTTTGTATCTGGATCTGTGTTAGCTGTTACTTGTCCTCGTTGTTTTGAGAGTTCTGTGTACGAACTAAAAACTGGAATGAAGTCGGTAGTCCTTGTATAATAAAGGGGGACAAAGGCTTTCTCGCAGTCGTTCTGTTGTAGATTTTATATTTCATTACAAAGCTTTTAGTCAGTCTTATTCAGACTTTCTTTAGCTTGAAAAATAACCAAACACTTAGCAATTAAATGTAAAATCTGCAGTGAGCACTTTGCTGAAGCCTCTGTTCTTTTTAATTGTACTAGTCAGAATTGTGGGACACTCATAAATGAATTATAACACCACCTCAGGGCATGGAACTCAGTGCTGGAAAACAATGGCCAGTCATAACAGACTTATGAACTATTTATATATTTTCAGTGGGAGCGTGTGATGTGGCACTGACATAAAGGGACGACATAAATAAGAGGAAATTACATTTGACATGATAGGGCGATGTGTGGCATGGAGAGATGTAATGCAGGGATGCGTGGAGGAACAGTTCAAGAGCAATGAGCACAGCTGCAGAATGTACCTCTGTCCACTGTTTGTATTTGTCGTTAGTTCAGAGAGTTCACCTCTGGTCATACATATGCTTGATGATGATGTGCGTGCATGTTGTTTCTTTCTAGGTTTTCTATTTTAATGCACAGTGGAGACATATATATGTTTCAGCCTATACAAGCTGAGGCTAGGCTGGGTATAATTTGGATGCCTACCACTGAAGCCATGTGTTCAGAGGTTTCCCATTGTACCTGCAGCAGTCGTCGTGGTATTTTCAGGAGAACTCTTTTATAAGACTTCTCTTATCCTCAGTTCTGTCAATCTTGTATTCTTAAGTCCCCACATTGTCAGCTTCTGGGTTCTTCTCTTCTTTTTCTTGCTGTCTTCTCTGTTTCTCATCATAATGTATCCATGGTGATATAGAGCTGTGTCAATGCACAGGACCCACTTGTACAGGCACACACACACACACACACACACACACACACACACACACACACACACACACACACACACACACACACAAAGATCAACCAGGGATTTAGAAAATGTACAGAGGCAAGGGTCCTGGTGGTGGTGAAGAGAAGTCAGCCTTGAACCGAGTGGCCCTTACCAAGAAAATAATGGGCGTAGAGCTCTTAAAAGCATTGAGTGCTGGTGAAGAGAAGACAGTAAGAGGGTCTTCCTCATTTGCACTGAGTCCTCCCCTCGTCATGCAGCCAGCTGACGTGATATTTTTATCAACCTTGTACACACAGTGCAGAAAAGGAACAAACTCATTTGTAAAGGCACACTCGCAGCCAAGGACAAGATCTCAGCATGATAGAACATAGCTGTCTTTCTGTTCTGTCAGAGCAGAAATCATTCATTTTTATTTATGCACCTACCCCACATTATCATGCCCAGGTTGTGCACAAGGCCTTTCCCACTTTGTGTCCAATGAAGCAGAAAACAGAAATGTAAAATGTGTTCCCCACTGTCTGGAACCTTCCTGTGGTTTTAAAGTGCTGAATTTTCTCTCTGTCAGCATAAAGACATTTTTAGTCTTTCTCTGCATCTCATTCTTGTCTTTTCATTTCTGTCTATTTGCTCCCGTGCCTTCTGTGGGAATTTCCTAGAATTCATTGGAGCTAAAAGATGCCACCGTTGTTTAGGTAGAGAATTTGCCCTGTTCATGCACATTATCCACCGTATTCATGGATTATATGTCTTGATTTGCATTAAATTCTAAGTTGGTGGGATGACACAGCTTAAGAGTGCGTGAGAGGAAGCAACAGAGGCAGAGAGTGGGCATCAATTAACCATGTGCTAAAGTGGTGTCACTGGGCTGCTGTGTTGGCATGTCGGCACCGTTCAGGAAAAACATGGCTGTCTCTGGGGCATTGTTTGTAATCCGGCATGTAAGAACAGTTAGTTGGCTCCTTTATGGAAGCAGTCCCTTAGTCGCAGACATCATCTTATATACATATATTGGACCAATAAATTATTTTATAGAAGTATATTTTGTTTTCCGATTATTATGAAAAATATTAGAACAGCCTAATCCATTTTTACAAAGGGCTTATGGCTGAAATTGGCTCGTGTGACAATGCATTTGAATGTGTTTTTTTAAAAAATCAGGATTAGTGTTGAATGAATCTTACGTTGAAGCAGGAAATATAATTTTTCTTTATCCTCAAATGCCATGCAAATCCCTTGCTCAAAACTGTTTGTTCTGCATCTCTAAAAGAACGGTCATGGCCAGAAAAATACCATTTGATTTATTTTATTTTTTTCAAAACAGCACGGTTTCATCTCTATTTAGTGACACAAATAGCATCGTATGACAAAGTGACAGATAGATGATCCATTGCAGACGATGTAATTGAAAACACTAGGAGGGGGTGGAAAATTAATCTCTCTTTCTCTCACTGCTTAAAAGTTCCATGAAGAAATACCTCAAAATATAGATAATTGATAAGCATATTATTGATTAGATGGTTTGGGAGGGGAGGCAAAGAGGTGTGGAGGTTTTCCATCACTAATCTTTCTGGCTGTGACTGCATCTAAATAACCTGCAGAGAGGGATAAACAGGCGCATCCATCATGGATAGCTGGTGGAGACAATGATGAATGTCTCCACCCTCTGCCACCCTCCACTGCACCTCTCTTTCCTGGTCAGGGATAGGAAGTGACACTGGGACTCAGGAGAAATATCAGGCTTAAACTGAGCAGGAAAATGCCTACTTTAGCTCTTCTGTGATGGAAGGACTCAGGGCAGGCTTCGCATGCGAGTTGCTAGAATTGTCCCCTGTCCTCCATCCCCTTGTCTCTGCGAGCTTGTCGGATTATTCATCTTGAGAGATCCTGTTTGTTTTGTCGAAAAGAAAATCAGTTTGGTGGATTTGTGAGGGTGTGAACTCTCCCATGTATGCCTTCTGTGTGCTTGTGCATAAACTGATTTTTGGTGTGTGTTTCTTTTTTATCTGCATGCCCATGCACTGTGAGCCAAATCCCCTGTGCTGCTCCGACCCAGTGAGCAGGCGTGCCCACGCCAGCTCTCCTCAGAGGTGCCAGTCTGATAGATATGGTGTGTGTGTGCCAGTCTGTGCCTTTTCCTCCTCAACCCTGCGGCACTAAGATTGATCCTCTGTTCCCTCCCATTCTTTTCTCTCTTTTTCCTCTGTGTGCCTCTGCCTTTATGAGCCTGTGAATAGGTGAAGCTCCCAGGCTCCAACAGATGGCCAAAGCTGCCCTGGTTCACTGTCTTGCTTGTGCGCGCGCTCTCACACACACACACACACACACACACACACACACACACACACACACACACACACACACACACACACACACACGCTCGCAAACGTTACTGCCCTATGAATGAGAGCCAACAGGAAGGAACTCAGCAGAAGAAAAGCTAAAACTAATGGGTAACAGTCAGGTAGGAAGATGGAAAAGACATGCTCGAATAACAGCAACAATATTCAAAAGGAAGAAGTGGACAAAAATGCTGCTGAGAAAGGGAGCGAGGGTGAAATTGAATTGTAGATTGAAGGAGCCTCTCTCCTCCCCCTTTCCCTCCCTCTTTTATTTATCTCATGTGAAACCACGCCTCCCTCCTTTCACTTGTCAGTGCATCTATAACAGTGAGCTGTCTGCACCGGGCTGTGTGGGGGGTGAGACGAGCTCCTCACTCTGCCAGTACAGCGGACCAGATCTGAACGGACCAGACGAGACTGGATGATACTGGACTGGCCAAACAGGTGTGTGCATTTGTGTTTGTGTTTGTGTTTGTGCATGTGCGTGCATTTGTCATAGATGACAGGACAGCATGTGTACCCCTCAGTGTGTGATCGCTTGTTCCTCCACAGGACTTGGTATCAGAGTAGCGTATCTAGAAGGTACAGTGCTGGAGCTTTGCCCTAGTTTACACTTGAATGCTTTCATCCATTCTGTTCGGCTCTGAGATTTATGCGTGGAGTCTCTAACAGCACTGCTTATTGTGGTTAGAGAGATGAGACTGTTCATCGGATGCGCTGGAGTATCTGGCTTTGAATCAGAGCAGTCAGGGGATAAGCTGCCGTTTACTCAGTGGAACAAGTTGGTAGTTTGGGGGCTGGACGTTGCCAAGTGCCGCGTCTTCATTTGGTTTTTAAGTGATTGTGTTTTCATGTTTCTGCATATCTTATAGTATGCCACTGAAAACTAGCTCTGACAGCAGCTGTGCTGAAAATCTGTAAGAATCTACTTTATTTACTGAAACAAGTCAGTGCAGCTTTTACAGTTCTTTGGTCTGCCTTGGTGTTTTATCCTGCACTTCTCTTTGTCCTCATATTTCACAGTATGTGGTGTTTTGAGAAATGGAACATTCACTGCTTTGTATTTACTCAGCTAAATATAATCCTGAGTGTTTCTGAATACTGTGTGGGGGTTTAAAATTAGAGCAAAAATAAACAGCAGTGAAAATCTAACTTTTTTGAAAGACAGGACCAGTCCAGGTTTGAATGCTTTGCCTTGTGAAAACCTATATTTAAACCTTCATTCTCGAATCGCCATTTCAAGACCTGCAGCTGGTGCTGGTCTTTTATAGAAACCTGCACAGGTTTAGTCTGTCTGGTCCCTCTGAAGGAACTCACTATCACTGTTTTGTTAATATCTTTATAGGTCAAAAGGCTGTGTCACACCAAGTGTTGATGGTTAAGAGCAACAGAGTAGAGGGGCGTGTGTGAGCACTGACCTAGTGGCTGCAATATTTATGACAGAGACAGCCGAACATGCCGTGTTCTTTGTAGTGATATGAACGAATGCAAAGATGGAGGAATGGATGGAAAGTAAAGAAGCTTCAGAGATCTGTTCTTAAAGCATTCATTATTTATCACAACGCACTCTGCCATGGAAACTCTAACCCCCACATCAACTGGCCTCTTTTCTCACTAAGATGCCAGTGGACTGAAGGAGGATGCTCCTACTTAGTCTACCTGTCAGCTAATCCCCGGGCATTTTAAGACTGCGTCTTCATGCTGTACACTTACACATGTACACACCTATGATGTTTTGTTCATATTTATGTTTGCACACACTAAGCAGTAATTGCTTGGTTACACTCGCTAATGTAATGAGATGTGAAATTACAGTCATCTATTTGCGCTGAATTAATTGCAGACATGTAGTGATTGCACGCACAGTGCAAAATTTGTACTCATGCGCAACCAGCACACACACACGCATGCAGAGCACTCCATCAGCCATTTTCCTCTCAGTTTTGTTCTCGAGTTTTCACACACACTCTTTCTTAGACACATGAACTCCACATGCACACAAAGACACAGGCACAATCTGTGGGAGTGATGACCTTGAGACCTGTTGATGTTGTTTGCAGCGGCCGTGTTGTGAATACATAAGAGGCCATGTGGGGCTCCCGGCAAAAATGGGGTTCTTGACACGCCATTTGTGAAAATGGCTTGAAAATGTGCAGGAGAACTAGCGAAGTGAGGGTAGTGTCAAAGTGAGACACCAGCATGAATATGGATTGTATGTTAATGCTGCACGCTATGGCTGTTGACTCAAGCTGTTGATGAAAACAGAGGACACGTTCCCCCGTCTTCACTCTGGGGAGGAAGTGCTATCGACAGACCTATTGTCAGCACAGCCTCATCCCTGGGCATGGGGGCAGAGTGGTGACAGGTGGCAGATATCAGTGACAGCAGCCAAGGTGACACCGCAGGATGGGCTCTAAGGGCCCACGGACGACTGGAGCAGTGCCGGTGTCTGCTCCTTTTATTGCCGCCTTGACCTTTTGTGGTTAGACACAGTGTGGTTAGATTAGAGGGTCGGAAAGTTAATGTCAGCCATTAGCTTCATTCAGCCCTCTTGGAACTATGGTTTACTCCACCTGTTCCACATCCTATCCCTACAGCTACACCATTTCCAGTCCATTTGATTTTAGGCACATTTTGACTTAGAAGAGCGAGTTTATCCGAGCATGTCATTCTGCAATTAAAGCGACAATAGATATCTTCCCCCACAATCCTCCTCAGTGTCGCTGTAAGAAACACTACAAACAGTGAATAGCACAGACTTGTATTAGTCCAATAAAAGAGTAGGTTTTGTTACTTACTGTTATAGTAGAAATAATGCCAACCGATTTCCCTGTTTGAAGCTCTGTCAAGTGAATGGCGGTCTGAGGTTTGCTCTTGTTTTTGGTCCCTAACTCTCGCCCCCTTCCTCGTGTTTTTTTTTTTCCTTTTTGTCTACTCTGACAGAGGAATGGGGGCTCATTTTCTACTGTCAGGGAGAGTTGTCACAGCTACTGTTGTGCTTGCATCATCCAGCATTTCAGCTACCAGGGCTAAGATATCAGTAGATACTGAAGAGAACAAAAGGCGCCACTCTTCCGGTTTTGGTTGCACAATCGAGCCTTCCATTTTGTAGTGAGGGCAGACATAGTGAAAGTGGGGTTTATAGCGTACGCAGCTGTAAACAGTGTTATTATTCTATAGCCACTACTTGTGGAGTCAGCATTTCTTTCAGAAAGATAAATTAATGCCAAAACTCGCCCGTTAGCTGTTTAACCATAGCATAGCTTTAGCCCGCTAGAAAGAGCCAGAAAGGATGGGGGTGGAAAAACCAAAAAAAACAAATGTAAATGAGACTAGAAGAGACAATCAAATATCATGATGTATTGGCGTTACCTGTGCCTTTAACTATATATATTGTGCTTTATGAATATGTTGCCTGTATAAGATTTGTATTCACATATTTGGGTAAAATACTGCTTCATGTTTTCTAGGAATGTTTCCTTAAAACTTGGAAACAGAAATGGGATTTTACTGCTCACTAAAGATCACAGAAACCCTCTTTATCCAGACAATAAGTAGCGCTCGCGTGAATCCCGGTTCATCTGTGTGTATAAGCTGCTGTTAACAGGTCCTGCCGAGGCGGCGCCAGGAGATCAGCATGTAAATCTTAGTGCTTCTGCTCCCCTCAGCTAAAATGGCAGCGAGGCACAAGGACTCACTGAATGAAGCCTCTCAAACACTCCTCTCTGAAAAGCGCATAGAGAACTATCAGTCCAGGACTGATAGGAGCACATAGAAGTACATTTGGGTGTGTCTATGTGTGCGTGTTCTTTCTCTGTGTGTGCGCCTGTGTCGCATCAGATGGATGTGTGCTGTGCGTACACGTGCGATTCCCGGTGTTCATGTGTGGACAGCCATTTGACTTTTGTGTGCGAGTGCAATCAGATTTCAATCTCTTCCCTCTATATGGCTGAGCTGCTGCGGCGGAGGTGCCCCCACGGGGAAATGTAATTATACCCTGCTGGCCACAGAGCACAGGCTTCACTGCCCTATCTGTCTCAGGAGAGACAGCGGCTGGAGGCCCCTTCTCACTTGCAATATCAAACAGCAGCGATGTCACTAAAACCCTCCTATATCTGGGAATTTTGTATTAAATCCGCGCTGCACAATCTGCTCCTCTAATCAGCTTTTAGATCCTGGGGTTATCTGTGGCCTTTTGCTACAGTTTTGTTACAGTTGTGAATAATTTATGACAGAATTAACTGCGGTTGCTAAGAGCAGTGATTGGGAGATTTCAGAACGCAGGCCGTATCTGACTCAAGTTCAAAACCATTTTTCTCAGCCTTTTTTCTGTCTGATAAGCAAAATCATATCAGCACAGATGTAATTATTGCCATAATTACTTCCATCTCCATTTTCTCCACCTGGGTCCTTCACAAAATGGCATTGAAGAGTT
The DNA here is from genome assembly GCA_030220045.1 of Australoheros facetus. Taxonomy (NCBI): domain Eukaryota; kingdom Metazoa; phylum Chordata; class Actinopteri; order Cichliformes; family Cichlidae; genus Australoheros; species Australoheros facetus. The sequence continues at coordinate 15,424 of JASGAU010363488.1, forward strand.
TTTTAAATTTATTTTTTAATTGATCAACTCGATGTATATTCCTCTCATATATGCCTGTGTTTCTGTTTTCTATGGCTGCGGCTCGTCTGCTGCCTGCTCTCAGCTTCGCTCTGAGGTGTGTGCTGAGATGATGTCCATTAGTAAGACAAAACAAACAGACACACCCCACTCTCCTGAATTTAGGCAAACAATCAATGAGAGCACTCAGATAACAGCAGACTAAATGGCCCGTTGATGTTATGATTAAATGTATACAGGATGCAGAGATGACGGTGGGACACGCTGGCCCAAACCAACTAAAATATTTTATTTTCTCCTGTGGAATTTATATGTGCTGTACAACACATCTCTCAAACCCTCCTGCCCTGTTTGGGGACTGTTGGTGTGACACATGCCTCACAGTCGATCAATATTTTAGACTGCCACTCTTCCTCTGAACACCGAGGTTTTTTGTTTGTGTGTGCGTGTATTTTTTTTTTTCAACAAACTTTTTCTTGGTGGCTTCACAGTTTTTCCTGTAGCCTGCTCTGTCCTTGTCATTAATCATGGCTTGCTGACTTTAAGCAGACTGCTACCAGTGTTCGATTACTGTTGGACTCATGAAATAAATTACTGGTTGCTTACAAAATTAACCATTATTTTGCCTATTTACTCCCTGTAATAAGTAACCACTCATTACAAGATATCCACATATATAATGTTAAAGCATGCATTATCCAGCATATCAGTATAAATCCCTATATTAACAAGGAGGAGGAACTTTCTTTTAGTTTTAAATATTACCACAAATACTGAAAACCAGCCAAAAGAGCGCGTAACAGAAAAAAAAATCTCATGACAGCAATTCAGCTTTAGAAATAGGCATCATTTCCTCTTCTATGCATGAGGCTACCAGGCTGTTGATTTTTAAAAGTCAAGCTTTGGATGCTTGGTTGGGAGCAGCATACACCCTGGGTTTGGGGATCTTTTGCTAATAGCTTTGTATTAGCATGTTACATCTCCAGGCACTTGGTGGCTTTTGATGCCACGTTCACAGCAATGGATAGTTGTTTCTAGTCTGAGCTTGGTTTACACTTTATCCTTTTGTGCAACAGCTTCTGATGTGCGTATCTCCACTCCCCAGCTGATGGGTCTATTCTTTTGTTCCTGTGGACTTAAATCAGGGATTGTTCACAAGACGTGATTATTTTTTTTTCTATCTTCCATTACCTAAGCAATGCAGATAGATGCAAAATTGTTAGATTCATAATTGTATAATGATTGCTCTGTTTTGGAAAGATAGTCTTACATTACTGTGTTGGAGACAGATGAAATGTGATTACAGTGTACTTTGAGCGCCAGTATGTTGCAAAATAATAGATTAAACTGATCAGAGTGCCGATAGGCTTAATGAGCATTGTGTGATCTTGTTTGACAAGCGCTGAAGTGCGCTTTAAAGCAACGAAGCTATTAATAAAAAAGAAAAACAAAAAAAGAAGAAAGAAAATGAAAGAAAAAAGCAAAAGCTGTGACAAATATCGGATGTCCTTTAAGTCTTTGTTAAATCAGGGACAATGAGTTCAGCAGCACTGAAGATTGCAAATGGAAATACTGACTGGCACATTCCAGATTTTACCCTGCAAATTTTAACGTGTCATCCATTTCATCATGTTGTACCTGGTCATGGTAACTTATCAGAAGTTCAGCTGAGCCAGAGTGCCTCTGTCTTCTTCATTTCCCTGATTTGCTACACTCCAACTCTGCCTTAATCTCTTCTTCTGCGTTCTTCACCCTCTCCCCATCCCTGTGTTTAAGCATGGTCACAACGGCGGTTTCCCACCTCGCTGTGCACCCTCACCCCTCCCTCATGCCTCCCCCTCAGGGTGTAGCAGCCATTGTTGTGCCAAATAAGGTTTATGGAATTACAGATCTCTGAAATTGGATTTTCTCACTCCACCAAAGCACTGGGATTATGGATTTAAGCCCGGGTGCACTGGGGCACAACTGACCTGTGACAGAACAGTTTTTGTTTTGTTTTTTTCCTCTGGCTTCACCCCAAGGTGGCAGATCAAGAGATTGGCATGCCAACAGCTCTGGCATGAGACAGACAAGCAGGCAGATTCCTTGTATCAGTATGTACCTCGCAATTAGATAGATTCTGAGTCAGACAGCTTTTTGGCTCTTCTGTCTGGATTTCTATTTCTCTCCTGTCGACCACTCTCATTCTTACACACTCCTCCTCGTCTGTCCTCACAACTTTGAGTGTGTTTGATCTAATTTTCATCTAATGAATCTTTTGATCTTCCTCGCCTGACACCCAGACACATCCCAGATTTCTACATCCCAAAGTAGCTCAATTCGTTCTAATCCTTAAAATCTGGCTGCTGGTGAAGCAATTGATTCCAAGTGATGTACAAAGATTTGCACTGTCTGCCCAAGGCTTGTTTAAAGAACTGCGGGATTTCTTAACTAACCTTGTTCCTCCCCCACCCCTCCCATCCTCTCCAAATCTACCTCATCACACCTCTAGATCAATTCCATCATTATCGTTCATGTGATTGAGCATTAACCACAATTGGACTGAAGGAGCAGGAGACAAAACTGGGACACGAACTGAGAAAGCACCAGAGACAGCGCTGTGAATGCAACATTAAGATGTTGGCAGGAAGGTGGTATTCATTAGGAGTGGTGGATTTGTGGACTCTTAATTGGGAAGGAGACAGGAGTGGGGATAAGGGATCAATAGAGCCAGAGCTGGAGTTCCAGACCATTGACATCAATCAGTCCCCTCTCCAATGGGAAGAATGCAGCTAATCAAAGAAAACATGGCCTCAAGCTATCCTTAGAGTCAAACATCATCAGGATCAACCTAAATATACGGCTCATTCCAGCTTGTCTGGAGGATAAAGTCACGTCATTGCTTATAATTGTTAACGTTTGATCCTATTGCTTCAAAATGTCTTCACTGTTTTGGTTTAAAACTGGCAAGAACCTGAGATTAATGCAACTAATAAAACACTCTTCATAGAAAGGAATATTAATATATTACCCCTGGTGTATTTTTACTCCACTGATAAAAATAGTCACTTTCTCTTCTTCCTCTTCATCCTTCCATTGCCTGGGTAATAGCCATCTTTCTGCCCTGTCACATTTTGATGTATCATTCTCTTATTCACATCAAGGACAAGGCCAGGTGTCACATTTTCTCTCAGTTGCCACGCTTGTCGTACTTCCTTGTCACCCTTGGCCTGTTCCAATCCCCTCCTTCCATCCTCCCCCTCTCTGCTTATTTTCTATTAAATCTGTCACTCCTTTATTTCAGGGAGAGAAAAAGAAGGAAAATCACTTTTGCCATTTGCAGCCTGCTGCGTCTGCCGAGTGCCGCAGGTTTATGTGGATATCATTTTTCGCCACATAAAATCCTGTCAAAATAAATAATGTTTGATATTTTGTCTTGTTGTCACATCGCTGAAATTCTTAGCTTTAAATGCCATTTCAAGTTATGTGTATGGCTATCCTACACATTTTCAGACGGACACATAAACAGGCACAGGTGTACAGACTCACCTCTCTTTGATGCCCATGAGTGGCTTGCGGTGCTGGCTCGGGCAGAGAGCAGCTGGGGTCAGAGACGTGTCTTGGCAGTGAGATGACAGTGGGCTTATAAGCTTCTCCAGCATATTCTTAGCTATGCTTCACATACCAAACAACTGTGTGCGTGCGTGTGTGTGCGCAAAATGCTTCACCAAAGATTTCACGGGGTGTTATGGAGATGTCGAAGCTGGTTTTGGCTCGCCTGAGATGTTTACATGCTGGACACTGACACCTGTCCAATCAGAACAGGGATCAGACGGCTCCATTCCTGTCAGCACGTCTTCACAGACAGACAGAAAACAAGGCCTTGCAGCCTATAAGATCACAGCTAGAGACACTTGGAGAGATGTAGATAGTGTTAGATGGCAGCTTGATGGAAAGAGGAGGGTGAAAACAGCTATTTTCTGTAGCTCCGCTGCTTTTGACACCTACTATAAAGATTTCATTGTTTGCCTGACTGAAAGTTAGCGGCGGTTTCATAGTGTTATAAATGCAAACGGATTATCACTACTGCTAAAAATGTCCTCGAGGGTGAGAGGTAATTATGTTAAAAATCAGATCATTTATATGCTGGTACAGATCTAATTAAACCACCTCCTGAACTATTAACCGCTTCCTCAGGCGTCACGACATCCATCATACGTTGACTTTATCTTATTTGAATACCATGTGGACTGATATGACATGGATAAATATCTCCAGATTCCACATTTGGCCACAGTATTGTGCACAACAGATGTTCTCAATCACTGAGATATGTGTGAAAGAAGGTGGCTGTTTGGGAGTGGCATCTGGACAGAATACTTGATGGCATCTTTTATGAGCACAGAGACAAAACGGGCATGGAACAAGCATTTTAAAATTTTTATTTAAAAAAATGCCACACTGGCAAAGTTACAGAGAAGTCTGCCTTTGTTTGGGCTTCTAAATTGAAGTAACATATGTTCCAAGTATTCACCCACTCTGGACTTTGTGTTTGCTTACAGAATTTGGCAGTAAGAGGCTGATTTCTGTGGGAGAGAACATCTTTGGCAGCTTGTTTAGAAAAGAAGGTAAGGAGGTTCACCTCTTAAAGTGAATTTTCCATCTGCATCATCTGTTAACATGCCTGTGTGGGTGGAGTTTTTGTCTTGTTTCCACAGCTAGCAGGGGTTTCTGCATTTTTGTTTTAATGTTTTTGTATGTGTTTGTATGTGTTAATGCACAGATATGGATCAATACATGCAAAGTTGTGTCTTTATGTTCCTTCACGAAACCAAATCATGTAATCACAGTCCTTAACTGTACAAGATTCACTTCCTCCAATGGAGTCCTTTCTGATTATCTGTTTTTCTACTTCTTTGGGCATCGCTCCTCCATCTTCAGAAATAAGTCAGGTACTGATTATTGTTCCCGTTACCATGGATTCTGCAGATCCCGGAGGAAACAGCAGGCTACAGTTAGTGTCATCACTTTATTTACTACAAGGGGGATAAAATCATCTCCTGCAAAGTCGACTCGTGCATCACATTGCTTCACTCAGTCCCCAAAATCACATCAGATCACTTGATCTGCATGCCAGTGATTGCTGCTTGGCTCTGCACAAATAAAGGGATGGTTGTTATTGCTTCTGCAGAGATGGAAATCGTGATGAAAGAGATCTGTGGGTGTTTTGGTTGTGTTGCGGCCACAGCGGATGCACCGTCAGTGACCATTGGTCCAAATGGCAGTTATGAATAGAAAAAAAAAGAGAGTGAAATGAAAGCTGCAGTGCTGGGTGAGAGGAGGCTAATGAGCTGGTTACAAAGCTCAGAATTATTAAAAAGCTGAAAAATCACCTTCACTCCCCTGTGACTTTCAGTTTGATTCATGTATTATCTAAACAAGCAATGATAGCACCGGGCATATTTATGCTTTAAATTAGTTGTTAGAAGCATCACAGTGTCGCCCCATCCTGTTGGCTTATTACCAGTAACATAGTTGTGCTGCTGCTATGATCAGAGTCATCCTGTGTGAACAGTTGGATAGCTGCAGAACTGCTCTCAGCACATGTGGGCATATTATTTGCACAGCTGTGTACAGCTGTCTCATTACCACTTGCGAAAACATCAGCATCCAGGACAGCTCTCCTTTCTGATCAACAAACAACTGGCTACAAAGAGCTCCTAATATGGATGTGATAGTTTACTGTTTTGTTTGTGAAGAAAACATGCCTCACTCTGAAACTTGTATTGACAGACAATTTAAGGCAGCTCAGCTCTGATGTAGCACCATGTTTCTGTGACACTAGTGAGAGCAGACAGGTGAATGATGTGCCTTTGGTAAAATATTCTGTTTGAGGACTGATCTCCACTTCAAAACCCCAGTGTGAGGACAGCATTCACCTCTCTCTTTCTTCCCCCTCTTCTTGCTGGTAGAGGGAGCCTTCGGCAGTGTGGGATAAAAACCAAAAGTCTTCAAGAAAAACTCTTCAAAGGTACAGTTCATGCGCTGAATGAAGACCTCATCAATTCAGCTTTCCCCTCTTAAAGCAGTGTCCCTTCCACAGAGCTCTGGCTGTTTATGAACTGGGTTGTTTGATATATCTCCACTAGTCCTTGCAGGTGGTTGCGTAAGGTACTTTTGATATCTTCTGAGTGACAATAGGATATTTTCCCTAATCGCGTTGGATTAGTTAGTTGTGGGTGCTATTTTTTTTTTTTGCTCTTACGTACGTTCCACTCATCCGCCCTAGGTTATGTGATACACACAGCAGGGGTCTTGGAGCATTTTCCTGACCCTCATTTTCCACATCAGCAAGACAGAAACTTGCCGGCTTGCTTGCATGCTCCGTCCTCCCTTCTGCCCACTGATTAAAAGGCAAATATTAAAGTGCTCTGTTGTGAGCACGGCCTAATTGATTCTTTCCGCCGGGCGCACACAGAATGGGCTGACAGCAGGCGATACCAGGCTTTGTCAACATCGGGCATGCTGCCTGACGCTCAGGACGGCACCCCAATAAAGCCTCCTGTGAGTGTGCCAACCTGTGGCCCCACACACACTGAGACCACTCGGCACTCCGGCCAAGCTTTATAATAACGACACAGAGGCAGCTCATTCTTTTGCTGTGCGTCAGCTCCCATCAGCTAGTTTTGAAGCTGGCTCTTTATTTGTAAGGAAGTGGCTGGCTGTGACAAAAGTGTGTGTGTAGGTGTGTGTGTGTGTGTGTGTGTCCATACTTGAAAAAATCCCTTTAGCCCGCTTGCATAACCACTCATCTAACTTAAGCAATCTGGGGCGATGGTGCTGAAAGGCGCATTCAGCTGAGTTCCACAAAGGGCCCTCTTCATCTTTTCCCATCCCCAGTTTCCTGCCGTTAAGATAATTGCTTTAATAGATATTAATCACAGCTGTGTTTAAAAAGGAGCTTACTAAACACATGATGACACCAAGTATGTCACTAGTCTGATAAATGCTGGACAGCTGTTGGAGGTTCTGTTTGAAGTCTTGTGTCTAACACTCTCTGAGCTACAGTGTAGGAATAAAGTCTACCTTCGGCTGTTTCCTTATTCACAAAAGGTTGCCAGAGCAGGTAGCTTCACATGTTTGATTTGACTTTCTTTCTTTCTTTCTTTTCTTTTTTTTTTTTTTTTAACACCAGATGCCCTTCCTGCTGGAACCCCAAAGGGTTTGTCTCTCCTCCCAGGATTGAACCATGGATCATTTGCTTGTTAAGCAAATGTGTAAACCATTGAATTGAATTTCTACAGCTGTAAAACAGTAGATTTCTTCCATCTTTCCTGTTCTTTGAAGGAAAGTCGTGTCCCTGTCCCTCTCCTGTCTGCTTACCCTATGAATTTACTAACCATTTTATGCGCATCGTGAATTGGATTTGCTCCCCATCTATTTCTACTGCACAAGAGAGGGTAACGGTGATCTTAACACCATACGATGCTCATTAAATGCAGACATTCAACCACAGCATTTTTCTCATGAATCTGATTGACCTTTTTGCTCAGTGCGATACACAGTTAAAGGCTATAGGTGCCTATTAATCGCTCCATGGTTGAAAAACTGTGCATATCTCCTATCCTGCCTGGTGCTTTATGTTCCATCTGAGCTGATAGGGAGGAGTTATAATTGTGCATGGGGGCAATAGTCATAGAGCTAGGTGATGGTGCAGTAATTACTCTTAGTAAAATGGGGCTGTCCTCTGCACTCTGACACAATGCCTTTTTATAACACGAGGTTGATGAACTCCATCTCAGCACTGCTAATGGAGGCCTAATTGAAGAAGGAGGGGTAAAACAGAAACAAGCCGAGAGAAAGGGTCAGCAGGTTGCAATTAAACATGTGTAGAAGAGGAATAATCAGAATATATACATTTTTCCAACCATACAAATACAGCATTGGGAATTTGATTTTTTTTTTTTTCATATTGTATTTCAATGTGACCAATTGGCAGCCCAGTTATGGAACGGTCCCTTTCTGCTTCAGGAGTAAAGGCCGCTGTGAAGGAATTACAATGTCCTCTGAGCAGGGTTTCAATTCTTCCCCATTCTGTTACTTCACTGCAGCAGATCCCAAGAGAGGGTCCAGAGGCTGAGTGGGGGTCATGATCACACCACAGGGGGCTGACAGCTGGCTGCCTTTCTGACAAGAGCCTAATGGAGGCCTAATAGGAGATAGTCAGGTCCCACAGACTTTTTCTTTGACCTTGAAATGAGCCTGTGGAGGCAGGTAAAGAGGAGGATGAGGGATGGAAAGGGGAAGTAACATTATAGAGGCTAACAGGCAGGTGGTTTAAACATCTCTGGCTCTTTTTTGACCTTTGCTTAGGCAAGTGTGTGTGACTGTGTGTCACCATGTGTGTCAAAATAAATGTTTAAAATCTGATTTTACCTTAAAATTTATTTTCCTGCTGTTTTTGTTTTGTATTTTTTAATTGGTGTTTGTTAGAAATTGAAGAAAAAGCACTTTGTTTGCAGAGGTGCTTTGAAAACACTCTGTTCTCTGGGAATAATTAGTGTCATAATAATTTTGTGGGATTTTTTTTTTAATTAATACACATGAAATAAATAAAATATTTTTTGTTTTAGAAATAAATTTCAAGTTTGAATAATTTCCTGTTAACTTTGCCCTACTGCAGTATTAAATGCGATAACTTTGGCGAGTGATCGAGAACTTGCCTTTGATTTGTAACCACAGAAAATGTTTTGTTCCCCTCAGAATAATTTAAGTACAAATATATTAAACTTATAAAGCAACAAATTTAAAGATTATCAGCTTTGACCAAATGCACTCAAGCAGCTTTTTCTCACTGCACATTGATTGGACACAAAATGAGACATATGGATCTAAACCACAAGGAGACATTGTTGAATTCAGTTCAGTCAATTGTGAAAAGCCCCCCAAAGAAGCTGTAATTATTTTTGTTCAACAGTAATATGAATATTTAATATTAACCTTCTTTCTGCTTTTACTTTCTTATATTTGTTCACACGTGTAAGCGTGCATTTATGTGTATGTGTGTGTCTTTTTCGGGCAGTAATTTAAATCACAGGAAAGTCAGGCCTGCAGGGGATAGCTGATAAGCATTATCCACAGTAAAGAGAGACCCACTACTGCCTGATCAATCTGAGCTCTCATTAAAAGGCTGCCAAGCCCTTTGCAACCTGATACAATATCAATACTGTAACACCACAAAGGGACTTCCAAAGCTGTTAGGCAAGTCACTGGCAGCTTAACTGTCATTACTGGATGGGCACCATGCCAGAGACCCCCTTTGTGGGCCACTTAGGCTCCCCCCATGGTCCCAAACACAGGTCAGGACAGACAGATGGGCTGTCTGGGCAGCTGTCCCGGGGAAGAGACAGAGAGAGATGGATACCGACCTGTAGAGGAGGAGACAGCCTGTGCTATCTCACCGTATGGAAGGGTGATATAGGTTGTGTGTGTAGAGAGTGTGGAGTTACACACCACTGCGGTCTCACCCGTGGCTTGTTTGTTTGCCGTGTGTAAGTATTTTCTGAGTTGTTTTTTTCTGTGTTTCCAAAGCTGATGTTTACACAGACAGACACACATGTTTGTGTTTAAATTGAACAAAAAAAACCCCAAAGAGTTTGCTTAAAAAGAAACACTGTGTGAACTCTGTTGGTGTTGAAGGAAAAAAAAAAAATCAAGGCTTTGGCATGTAGCCCAAGATTCCTGCTGGGAAAACCATAAGCACTGAATGGCACTCTGTGGAGATTTCTGAGTAGAGCAAATGGAGGGAATATAAGTGACCATACATAGAAAGCCTCTGTAATTCAGATCATTGTGTGGAGGTCTCCCCTCTGTGCTCCAGTCCTAACCCCCTGTGTGGTTCCGATAGGGGAGGGAGGGATCAGCCAGTAATCCACTGACAAAAGGGCCAGGAGAAAGCCAGCTAGTGAAGGTGGGGGGTAAGGACAGAGAATGGGAGGAGTGAAGAAGTAAAGAAGCATTTGTTGCCTCTCAAAGTCCCGAGGGTGTGCTTAACTCCAGATAAGATGGTCCTCACCATGCTCACATATCCTGGCCACCCCTCTGCTGTGTAGGGCCTCTTTGAATAGTCAAGAGCCATTGTTTATCAGTTAAGTAAAAGAATTGCGACTCTACAGAAGTGATTACTTCAGCAGCAGCTTAACTGTAACTTCCTACTAGCATATTGATTTATGTGGGCTGTCTTTAATTTATTCAGCGGGTGGGCAGCAGTCGTTTACTGAAAGTTGAAGCCGATATTGTCTGTAATCATCATTAAGTCGGGGCCATAAGGAGAAGGAGAAGTCCCCACTGCAGCTGCTAATTTGATGATAGGAGAGAAATGGCATGTAATTAAAATACAACAGATGACAGCTTAAAACCTGTGAGCCCCGTGGAACAAGCTCTAATTTTTCCAACATGTGTGCAACTTACAAACCAAAGGCACACAGCCGGATTTAGAGAGATCACAGCAATATATTCGGAGCAGATAAATAGTGTTACTCTCATCAAGCCTTTGTAGTATTATGGAATTCTTAGCGGACCGTGTTGTGCGTTGATGTTTGATTTATTTTTGCCATTTCTGCTGCAGTTACACAATGTCATACAGAAGTCAGTTGGCTGCTCTGAAGTCTCAGTGAGATATTTAGGTTGGTGGAACAATGGCCCCCAGCTGATTTGTCCGTTATCCATTTAGCCAAGATGTGACACACTGTAGGGGGGCTTTGCTGCTGGTCAATAACTGCCAATAAGAAACAGTCATCACTCAGCAGGCTGCCCTGTCCACCAGCTTGCTCACTTGTTTCAGCTGTCAACCCCTGTGGCAAAGGAGCTGGCAGTTGTGCCGCTCTTTCGGATGCATCACAAATGGCTTTCCCATATACAAACCTGAATAGGACAGGAAAGGCAAGGACACTCAGAGACTGCAAAGCAGGGTGATTTTTTTCCCTAAGACATCTGAATAAACCCATCTGAAGTTTAAAAAAAAAAAAAAAACAGCGATGTGTTTGCAAAACACCATTGACAGTTGCTCATTCTCTCAATCTTAAGTCCCTGGAGGTGGGGCTGCTGGGGGGGGGGTGAACCCAAGTCAGGGACAATCGTGGCTCTGTTTGTGTTTTCTCTAACACCTCCGTGTTCTCTTTGGGCTCTCATGGAGCGTACCGCAGGGGTGCATGAGAGGAGGGGTAAGTGCCGTGACCCTGAAATGGTCCCTGACTGAAGTCCCCCCCAAAAAAACCTGCAGACCACCACGCTAGCCCTGCATGCCACCCGGTTGCTGCTGGAAACAAAGAGCAAGCACAAAGTGGACATGTGTGAATCAAAAAGTAGCATCCTAAGATCTGAAAAGTGAATTTAGTTAATACAAAAAAACCCCTCCTCACTGCAGCAGGTTTTGATATTATTTGTGGTGTGGCTGCAGTCAATTATGAGGACTTATTATGGGGAATATCGTCACTGATTTTTAGTCTGATAAACCTTGAGGACACCAAAAGGTAGACAGTAGCTCTGTGATGTCCCTGTAGTGATGCCTTTGAGAACAGTACAACAATATGATTCTGTTCATTTCCTCCAGATTCAGAGATAATTAGCCTAACTGTTGTTTTCCCCTTTTATGTCCCCTCGTTGGAAAGAGAAGTTTGAAGTCTGATACGCACAGTGTGGGTGTGTTTGTGTGTCTGTCGCTCTGTTTGTGTGTGTGTCTTAGTGTGAAACTTTGTGTGTGCATTTATAGTCAACAGAGCAGAGTCTGTCAGAGCTCTTTGTTCTCCAGCAAGAACACATCATGACTGGGCCTTTTGTCTGAACTGACACCATCATACAGTCTCTTTTTCTACCTCTCTCTCCTTCGTCGTTCTCTCTCTCTCTCTCTCTCTCTCTCTCTCTCTCTCTCTCTTTTTTTTCCAGCAAACTATTCACCTGCCTTCCCATCACTTTCTCCCTCACGCACTGAAACCATTTAAAAGATAATGGGCTCTGTGGATTATGGAGGTAGGGAGATGGAGATGATTTTTTTTTTCCTTGTGTCTGGGTGCTTTAGCTTTGTGAGGAAGTCTTCCAGAGAACAGCGTGACTACCAGAGAATGACTACTGAGGGCAGTTTCTCAGTATGTAGGGTTTTTTTTTTTTTTTGCATTTATAATTTATCACCTTCTTTCTTTGTTATCCTACGTTTATGTAACTTTTACTTAGGGCCAAAATTGAAACTTCACAGCATGGCAACCAGAGATAACTGTTGGACATCTTCTTCTGAAAGCAAGTTCTACTCGCTGCTATGAAGACTTTCCACGAGGTTTTGTAACGCAGCATGAGCATGAGGTTACCGATAAGGCCTCACTTACATAGGTATAGATTTCCGAAGAGAGGCAGAAAAACAAGGGAAGGAGGGGATACATCATCCCCCAATATTTACTGCAAAATGAGAATTTATGAACACCTCCAACACAGATGGGGCTTTTATTTTTTTCTTCAGCAATAGGTCCCCAAATCTGAATTATGCATTTATACAACCACTGAAAGTTGTGGGGTAAACATAATTATCTCTGACACACACACAGTGTTGTTATCTCAGTTAGCAGCTACAGAGCATCTCCTCTCACACTGTATATGCACAGGCAGGTTAGTAACCATGAGGGAGTCAGAAGGAAAAAGAATGAGACTGACACATTTTCTATCAAAGTATTTTATTAATCTTGTTTTATTAATGTACAATGGCATCTCCCTGTTGGCTGTGGGGTTTACAGCAGTGCCTCGCTCTCTCTCTGTGATGGGAAGTTATGAAAAGCAAGGTGGACAGTAACCAGATGACAGCTGCATGAACCAGCGTGCTTCTGTAGAACTTTGGTGTAGAAATTGAGCCATTGTATGTTGGCTATTTGAGAGTAAACCTACATATAACCACACAGATGATGTTGAGTTAGCTAAGTTGTGTAGCTGCATACTGCACAGGTGTGTGCAAGGTGTGTAAGAAAGGCTGCTAGAGCTCCTACAGTTAAAACATTTTGAAGAGTGTAATTAATAGTTTAAACACACATACAATATTTGAATGGCCAATGTTTAAACTTGTCCATTGTGCTCAGTTTTGGATGTTTTCTGGGTGTTTTTTTGTTTTTGTTTTTTTGCCTTTAAGGCTGTTTGTAAGTCGTGTAATCAGTTTTTTTTTTTTCTTCTTGTTTAACAGCTAGTAAATTAGTAGCAGGAACATCCTTACTGGAAATAAGCAAATACAACAGAGGACAGCAGCGTAAATCATGTCCGTGTGCATTTACTCAGCAGTGATCATTTTTTAATGAGAAAAGTTGAGAATAATTCATGAGAAGATTCTGGAATAATTATTTGAAAGTGATGCAGAATGCCTGAGAGTCTCAATGCATTGTACTCAAGTATATACTGAAGTCTGATGTTGGTGTTGCTTTATGAATGTATCACTTTCTTCAAGTTTACACCATAAACACACGCAGAAAAAGATACATTAAATAATCACCAGAATACAGGAAATGATGCGTGTGGTGCTCCAAATTTGGGGAGGACCTCCAGGAACTCTTGCTTAATGTGTCCTCCTTCATGTTCAAACCTTGGATGAGATGTGTGTACTGCATAGCATTCTATATAAAATAAAATATTCTTTAGTATGGTGTGTGTGTGTGTGTGTGTGTGTGTGTGTGTGTGTGTGTGTGTGTGTGTGTGTGAGACAGAAAACGAGAGAGAGAAATTTCCAGACGGAGCACATCACCACTTTACTCCGTTCCTCAGAGCAACAGACTCACTGCAGGATTAATGATGTGTTAAGTGCTAAAATTACACACATTCATATTTCACCATTCGGGCAGCACATTACACATGGCCTTAAAGGTTAGGGTAGAATATTATGTGTAAACAAGAGAAGAAACACAAATGTTTGAGACAAACAGTTTAACAGTAAGTGCAGAAAGAAATATTTCACACTTGGGCCACTTTATCGCAGCAGAAATCTCATTTTCTCACTTTAAAGTGTAACCACTGCTCTTTTGTGTCTGCGTATTCAAACAGAAAATTGCTGTGCAGGTTCTGACTGTCATCTTAAAATGTCTGCAGTGTGCCGGGCTTATCGGAACCTGAGGGAAATCTAAATTAAATCTTCTCAGTGAATAGGATCAGCCCCTGCATTATCTCTTGTCATTCTCAACTATTAAAGTTAGTTATTAGGAAGTAAAGGCACATTTGTCAAAAGAATGTGTGGGCTCTATTTTAAACCAAAGAGCTGTTGGAGAGTTATTGAATATGATTTCAGGGTTATCAGCCAGGCACTGAGAGTTTGAGCCAATGATGGATGCTGACCTAGTAAAGGAGTCATAGTTTTTAGATGTCATCACACCAGTATCAATAATTGATCAGCTGTTAGTTTAGAGGTCACTGTTGGAAAAAGATTGTCTGGGTTACAGCTGTGCTACGGGGATGCTTAAAGCACCTGTCAAGACCTCCAAAAAAATGACAGCAAGTTGTAACTGCTGAAAACCCTACAGGTCTACTTTTACTGCCACATCAGGAGCCAGGTGCAGGTTGTTCATAGAAAAGTAAAACACCTGACAGGGGAAAGCAGCGTTCCTCCTTATAAAAATGTACCGTGAGACTCTGACACCATGATTACAGTCTTTTCCAAAGCTTAACCAAATGCATCACCTTAAAGGATCTGTAAAGAGGATTTTGAACCTAAGCAAAAATGTAGTTGGGGAATGAAGTCACACTCCATTTGTGTGTGCACTCTTAGCTTTTCTGTTCTTTGGGTTTTAGCTGGTCTGTCCCTATGAAATAGTTGGCCCTCCTAAATTCATAAAGAAACAAGTGCAGCCCAGAGCATTCAGCCAATGATTACCTAATTTTATGGAACCCACTGTTTTGTTTTGTTTTTCATTTTTTCCTTTGCTCTCCATTTCCCCTCAATTACCACCATGTGTTTCAGAGAGGGGAGGAGAGAAGGCATACAAGCTTGTATCAGACAAACCCTCTCTCCCATTAATCTGATGGCATTCCAAAGTGCCAGCTTTGCTGAACGAGCACCATTTTCCGTAAAAGTTGCGATGGCCTTCTCAGTAGTACAGCACTAGTAACATTTACTTATCTCTTCGTGGCACAAGTCTGAACCGCGTACTGTCACATTAACAGATGGATGCACACAAGATGGCACAAGACAAAGGCACAAATAGTGCTCTCCATCACTGTCACGGATGTGTCTGAATAAAGGAAGAGACATTAACATAAAAGTGACCCATCTGATTGAGTGACTGGTGTCACTTTAACAGATAGATGAAGACAGCAATTTTACACTTGTCTGAAAAGACCTACAGATAACGGAGCAGAGCAGTTAATGACAATTCATTAAGACCTTTCAAATGTTGTAGCTCACTCACTTGATTATTTTGGTCTCCAGTAGTTCTGAAAGTCATATACAATATAGCTACAATGTGAAAACATTGCACTGCAGCCAGTTTATCCCTTCAATCAACCATTTCAGGTTAAGTAGAGACAAATTACAGAGATAACGGAGAGTATTGAACTTAAAATGCTAAGGTGGTCTTAACCACTGGCTTCATAAGAATTATTATGTTGCTACATAACTGCTAGATTTCTAAATAAGCCCCAGTTACCATATCAGCTTAAAAGATGACGTGATATACTGTAGCACTACTTCATTTAAAAATTAATTCTGCTGCCACCGAATTGGTCAAAAGTCAGTTGTTGTAGGTTCTTCTCTACCTCAAATGCAGGGTCAAATAATTTTCCCAAACCTGGTGGTGCAGAGAATAATAAATGAGGCTTCTTATTATCATGAAAAAAACATTCCATACTGTATTGAGAATCACAATTCCCTCTCCATCCCCACACACACACACACACACACACCCCTGAGAGAATGTTGCTCTCACACGCATGCATGCCGTTGCAGAATTAGCATCTGAATACCAACTTTTGTTGGTAAATTCAAGGGTCCTTGGAGATTTTGCACATTCTGTTCAGAGCTAGGCAGGCCAGTGGGAACAAAGTCACACATTAGCAAAGCCCTGCCAGCCTCAATTATGACCAAAGGGATTGGCTTGATAGTGTTGCAGCAGGCCACATTCAGCACTGGATGTGTCTATTTAAACATTCCCGGCCACTTCCTTTATGTTTTTCAGCCCCGTGGATGGCAAATTTCTCTGTCAAGAGTGAAGCAGAATGCGACATGGAGGTGCTCTGCTACACATTCGGTTTTATTCCGCTCTGTTTTATATGGAAGCCTCGGTCTGTGAATCTATGTTTCGGAAAAATCCATCTGCAATGGAAGTGCTTGGTCTTTGTTCTCTCCAGACTGAATGCCTAGAGGTTTTTTTTCCCCCTTCCTCGCACTTTCTCTCTTTTTCTCTCAATCTTTCTCCATCTCAGAACATTGGTGATAAAGAATCCAGGAGTCTGACTTTAAACTTGTGGGCTTTCGCCTCCATATTTTATTGGCATTATGAGCGCACCTGATTAAATTGCAAGTGTACGCCATGGCTCGTCCTCCTTCAATATGTAATAAATGTCTTTTTTTCCCCCTCTGTTTTCTCATATTCTGCCTGTGTTTTGTGCTTTCTCAGGGGATAGCAGATTGGATGAATCAGACTATGCGCCTGTTTCAAAGCCCAAGGTGTTTTATTTATAGGGGAAAAGTACATTAACGCCTCTGCAAAGTCTTCAGAAGATTTATCAAGTACTCTCCCAGCTTCCACCCCGCCTCACTTGAACTGTGACAGGCCTAGTAAAGTACAGCTGTGAGTTGCCTGGCAGTGTAACATATCTGTCTGCTGAGCCGGTGTGTGTTTTTTGTCCCTCCACTCTTGCTACCGTCTTACCATCATGCCCATGCTATGACATGGCCGGCTCTGTTGTCACTCCATTTATAATTCATTCCTATTAATAAAAGATGCGTGGCATTAAGTTTTCATCTGGTGATGCACTGCTGCTTTCTCTTAGAGCCTCTTTACAAGCGAATGACTGAAGAGCAAAACTTTCTCTCTGTGTTCTGACTTTCAGGCATCGCTTGGCATTAGTATAACCTTAGATGATCCTTGTTCTTTATACATGCTTTTAGAAGCTTATTCCCTATGATCTCATATTCTGCTAGCTTACTCCCACAGCCTTCCTCTGCAAGCCCCCAGCCTTTAATGAGTTTTGCTGAGAGTTATATTTACTCAAGTTGTCTTGTGCTTCTGTCTAAATGGCAAAATTTCTTCTTTCATTCTGTCTTATTGGGCTGAATCAGCATTGTTGTTCTGCAGTTCACTTAGTACAAAGAGCTGATGTGGGCAGAGCTCTGTCAGGAAAACAAGCTCTAAATAATTGCAGTTTACAGACACAACATGGCCTGCCTTGCATTATGAATGCGGATAAGCAGTCTCATTGGTCATGTTGTTGGAGGCTGAGAGCAGCTTGGCTGAGAACTCTTGTTTTCTAACTGTTGTCCATCGGTTTTTCCACAGGTCTTCAAGGTGCAATGTTTCTGTCTGTTTGGAGGTTATGGTTTCATCTGTGTTTTCTTTGGGTTTCATGTAGCATCTACCACCCAAAGAGATAAACAATACGGGTAGATAAAAGACAGACGGAGAGCAAGCTGGAAAGAAAGAACTGTGTGTGTCAGTTAGAGCTGATAAAAGCCTGAAAATCCAATTAGTCCTCAGTATCAGGGCAAAGGAGGAGGCCTCATGGGAGTAATGTCAGGAAATATCCACCACCATAGCGTGACAGTAACACAACATTTACATACTTGGCTATTGATAGTGCTGCGTGAAAAATCCAACTGGATGTTTTCTTGCAAGTCAGGACTATATTTGGTAGCCTTCCCAGATGGGTTTTGCCCACATCAGCTTTTTAAACAGATAAACAACTATCAAAGGCAAGCTCTATACCTGCTACACCACAAACCATTCTAAAAGAGGAGCCAGTCTTAATTTCAGCAAACTGAATCTGTTCTTTATTCTCTTTAGATGTCCTGGAAATTGTTTTGTTGATAGGGTTTTCATCGCTGACTGCATATAGAACTGGTTAAATGTGTGTCCTTTCAGCAGGTTTCCTTTTTGGTCTTTATTGTGGATTTCCTTGTTGCTGGTGCTTTGTTTTCATCCACTGCCAGAAATGAAAGAGGGACTGAGGCAAAGAGAAAACACTAGAAAGAAGCAGGGACAATTCAGAACAGCACAGCGCCCCAGGTCAGACCTCATGTGTTCCTCCTGGGAAGAATCGCATTCACTGGGAGTAGAAACCCAGAGCAAATACAGCTGCTGCTACATTTTATTTGTGTGTTTGTATACATGGATTCATATACTCAGTGTGTATTTGCTTGCGTGGGTGCGTGCGTCTTCTACAAACCAAGACCATGGAGGAGGATAGAGGACATACGAGGATATCTGTGTGATAGTGAAAACCTTAATGGTTACAATCTGGACGGCAGCATAAACCAGAGAGAAGCAGAACTTTGCTGTGTAAAGGTAAAGTTCCTGTTTGGTGATCACTTCTTCCTCAAATGTTTAGTACATGTTAGATTTATGCCTTGTGGGCTGCTTTGGTGTGTTTCTGAGTGGTGCATGCGTGCATCCAAACATGTTGCTGAGCTGTATGTGCTTACCCCCATGTCAGGCCGTTAAGGAGGAATCACAGTCCTTTGCCGTTGTGGGGTTGTTGTATTTCTTCAAATGAGGATTTCTCCAGCCACAGTCTCCTCGTGGACTTGCAAGCACATATACCCAAACCCCCAGCCTCTCACGACAGTGGGCACACCGATGCTGCTGCTGCTTGTAAACTGTTTTTGATTATGGCCACAGCTGCTGATTATTGTGCTATATTTTATAAGGCAGATTTTTGCTGTGTGAAATACAATTACTACAAATAATATATTTATCTCTAAGAAAAAGAAATGTTAGTCATTCATCATCAGCTAAATGTGACTGTCGTTATGCAGCCTTGTTTTGCATGAAGATCATTAAAATGAATCTTAAATCTTGAATGCCTACTGATGTATCTTAATTAGTTTCAGTGCTCATAATTCTACTGTTTGATTTTATTTTATTTACATTTTTTTGGTAAATTCCTGCAGCCATTGTTTCAGAAGTTTTACAGTATAAAGTCAGGTTACTGCTGCTGTGTGTTTGCATGGGAGAAGAACCAACAGTTGCCATGGTAAACTCTGAGGGGATATATTGTTAATGAGGAAGAGTTATTAGAAAGCTAATAGAACTGAAGTGTAATTTTGGCAAACTGCATGTAGAGATTAATTAAGAAAAGACTGTATTTAACACATACTTGGTTCTAATTGCTATGTTAAACGCGTACTCCGAGACGAGAATTTGTACTTTTCTCAGCAACCAGCAGCCGTATGTTTTGTTTTGTTTTTTTAACTTTAGTGGTGGAACATTTATCGTTCTGCTTTCATTTTCACACTCTGCTGTTTTTGTGTTACACAGTGTGCCTTGTCTCGATATCATTGGAAGTGAACATTTTCTTTAGAGTAATTTTCTGTCTTCACATTGTCACTGTGCTCAGTGACCCCTGTCTTCATACTCCTCCTCTCATCCTGTCTCTCCTTCACCTCTGCCTCCCACTCCTTCACCCGACTCCTCCTTCCCCTATTCCTCATATTCATCCTAACCCTGTTAGGGTGAGGTGAGGCCTGAGCTGGCCTCCAGCCCAGTCCCATTAGCCCCAGCCTTGCAGCCATGTGCTCATCACCAGAGATCATTACAATCAGCCAATGACACCACTCTAATGCATCATTAATGATTGATTAACGAGCTGAGCTCAGCCCAAACGGGTGCATTTGTATGGAAGAGCACCCCGTAATGGCCAGGCAAGGCTTGCATCTGCTGTTTTTAACTTGTGTGGCTTTGTGTATGTGCATTTGTTTGTATGATTTATTCTCATCAGCCTCCCTCTGTGTCCTCTTCCTCAGGCTGAGTGAGGAAGTTGCAGACTCCTCTGTGTTGAAAGAAACACTAAGGAGGGTGACTGAGGAGGTGGCGTGATGGCAGGGCGGGGCCTCCCCGCCCCTCTCCCTCTTCTTCTTCTCTTTCTTGTTCTGGTGGGAGTTCTCCCTGAGACTGAGGGCTCGGGATACCTTTCTGGATATCGTATGAGAAGTCGTTTGCAGAGGGACCGGCACATCCGCAACGTCCGGCCCAACATCATTCTCATTCTCACTGATGATCAAGACATAGAACTGGGTAAAATGTTTCCATTAAGCCTCTGTGGTGTGTTTCTTATCTGATTATGCATCTGTCTCTCTCTATTCACTTTGTCGGGTATGGGTATTTTGTCCATGTGTATCCACCAGCATCAGCAAAGGAAAGTCAGCCTAATGCTGCCTCTTGGCACCATAACAACTGGCCCACTCAAAGTCATGTGTTCCCCTTGCCAGCTCCTCTGTTGCTGGCATGAAATGAGGGCGGCCTATGGCTTCCATTGTCTGGTTGCCAAACCCTGGCCATCTCCCTACCCGCTTAAGTCTTTTAGCGGCGTATTGGGCTGGAGTGGCTGCATAATGGCCTCAGTGACATCTTTTGTCCTCCTGTGATCGCCAGTGAGAAAACTCCCATTGAAAAGCAGGAATTTATGGTCAAGCATCTGTTTCCCCAAACAATCACCATCCGCCTGAAAAGCTTTTAGTACACAGGAGTCCAAAAGGGTTACACTTTACAAAAAAGATTAATTCCCGCATCTTATTCCCCCCTTTCTTTTTATCTTGCCACATCCATAATCATTCCCCCCCTCATGCCCTATATTTATATTTTCACTCTACTTTCAATATCTCACTCTTTTTCCTCTGGAAAGCTTTATATCCCCTGGGTCCCTTTCATTTCAGTCCACCGGCTTTTGAATCTCCCCTTATCCTCCTATCCCCTCGTACAAACTCCCCTTTTTGCTCCGTTTCCCCATGTTGCCTCCCAGGTTCAATGCAGGCTATGAACAAAACTCGGCACATCATGGAAAAGGGCGGTACACATTTTTCCAACGCTTTCTCCACCACACCAATGTGCTGCCCGTCCCGCTCCTCCATCCTGACGGGAAAGTACGTGCACAACCACCACACCTACACCAACAATGAGAACTGCTCCTCACCCTCGTGGCAGGCCCACCATGAACCGCACACCTTTGCTGTGCACCTCAACAACTCAGGCTACAGGACAGGTGAGCACTGCAGAGTCCAGCCCAAGCAGCTTTAGTCATGCCCTTTTAAGTTATGAAGTTCACAAATAAATTTGGAAATGAGTATCTCATGAACTTGCTGCTCATCTGTTCTTCACTCAGCCTTTTTTGGAAAGTATCTCAATGAGTACAATGGCTCCTATGTGCCACCTGGCTGGAAGGAATGGGTAGCATTGGTGAAAAACTCGCGTTTCTACAACTACACCCTCTGCAGGAATGGTGTACGAGAGAAGCACAGCAGCGACTACACAAAGGTATTTTTCCGCTTTTGTGACACCAGAATGAAAGCACGCATATCTTTACTGAACGATTATCGCTGCAAAGCTAAAATTTAGGCATCTTTAAATGACTTTTGTTCAGATCTTTAGCATTTAACGCCAGTGACTGCATCTTAGCCATAATTTAGTTACATTTGAGACTTTTATCATTTAAATTATGCTTTTATAAAATATGATTTGTGTAATAAAAGAGATTTACAGTTATTTTTATGTCCTTTCCACTCCGTTCTCTCCTGTGTATAGTTGCAGATATCCCTGCATTTCCTGAGATTTATGCAAAATAATTTCTTAAAATGTGTGAAAAGTGATGCAAGACTTTAATCCTTTTGATCAAATGAAAACAACTAAATTTTTAGTTTAAGCAACATAATACATACATATGGAAAAAGTACTTCAAAGCATCTTAAAAAGAATTAACAAGATGTTGGTTCTAATCCACTGACTCAGTATCAGCAATGCTTGATTTTGCTGGAGTTCTGCTCTTTGACTCCCTCTGTCACTCACTCACTACATGATAGTTATTAATAGTAATATTTATTTACTCTACAGGACTATCTGACAGATGTCATTACCAACAACAGCATTGACTACTTCCGTATGTCCAAGAGGCTGTACCCTCACCGACCTGTCATGATGGTTCTGAGTCATGTTGCTCCACATGGTCCAGAGGACTCTGCCCCCCAGTACAGCTCCGCTTTCTCCAATGCATCACACCACATGTAAGGAAATGAGTGAGCTTCAAATCGCCCAAACAAGCTACATGAATAAACGAGTTATGAGCTGCCAGATTGTCGCAGGCTTTCGGATGTTCTATGAAAATGTGTGCACAAATAATTTCAAACTGTTTGAACAGGACCGCCTTTGCCTATGTGATGTAAGCGTGTTTGGTTTCTTTGGGACAAAGCTAACAAGTACATGGGTACATTTTTTAATTTTCACATCCAAATCCATTTGTTTGCATATGAGTCATCCTCGCATTCAGGCTTCTTTTCATATGACCCAAAATGACACAAATTCCCTAATCTCGACTCAATCTCATCTTCCTCTGCCTCCAGAATGTTGTTGGCAGCCGAGGCCTCTCCCTGCACTGCCAATGCTTTGCTCCAGTTTATTTGGCTCATGTATTGTTCACATTAGTGTTACCACCATGATGAGACTCGCTAATTTGTAATAGTTTCTCAGTGGTACAAGAAGACGGGAATGATGTATGTTTAGCAACGATATATGAAGCCATGTGCAAGTGTGTGCGCGCACACACACGCGCGCGAGCCTAACGCCTCCACCTTTTTCTTCCTGACCCTCTGTGTTCCTCACTGGCTGCCTAGTGCTGCAAGCTAATGGCAGACCTGCTATTGGCCTCTAGAGATGTATCTAAGGCCAGTAATGAGACTCCACTTTCTACCCCCTCATACCATCCTCCTGCTTCATCTAATCCCTCCAGCATCATTAACCTGTGCCACACAGGCTTTAAACACATAGAATATTCTGAAAATTCAGCCCCAATGTCTTTGTGCAAACTTTTAATTGCTCTTTCTCCATAAATTTCCTCTCCCTCGGGTGATGTTTTCTGTGAGAGCCTTCTCTGGCTATTTTCTCACTCCATCTCCCTCTGTCCTTATCAACCATACTGAGAGAGAGGGGTAATAAAAGTCCTGCACTCCTCTAGTGATAAACCTTCTTTTCACCTTGGCACATTACAGACACATCTTCACAGTACATTAGATTTGCTGTTGCAGAGTAAGCTGCGGGACATTAGCATTTCTTAAAAGTCAAATCGATCCACTTTAAACATTAAAGGTATTTTCTTTTAGACTCTCATTAGCTATTTAGCAGTTTTTATTCTCAAATACAGTTCTATATGGCTTGGAGATAAATATTGATCAAACTGTGCTCACTGTGTGCAGACCTATTGATTGCATTTTACATGGTTTATGTAACCTCCACTTTAGCATTCCATAAACAGTTTTCTGGCTACTTTGGGGAAAACTGATTGGAGACATTAGCCAGCACAGGAAGAAAATGTTGTGAATACATGCATTTTGGTTCTATGATCCAATTTACAGCTAAAGAATATGGAAACATCTCTGTGCAAATGTATGGCGACTAGCACACAAACAACTGTCTCCTTTAAAATGTAAAAAGAATCACTATAAACAAAATGCTTATTACACCATATACGTTTAAGTTTTTCTTCTATTTTCTTTCTTTTAAGAACCCCCAGCTACAACTACGCCCCTAACCCAGACAAACACTGGATCCTACGCTACACTGGACCGATGAAGCCTGTTCACATGCAATTCACCAACATGCTTCAGCGCAGGAGGATGCAGACTCTGCTGTCGGTGGATGACAGTGTGGAGAAGGTACTCAGACGAGCAGACAGACATATGCTTAAACATAGAAATACAAGACACACACACACAGACACACACATCTCATCTGACAGCCTTAAGTCCTGGGAGATCTGTGCTTGTTCTGACTGGGACTGTATAATGTATTCACTGACACACTTGGTAAATTGTTCAATCCCCCTTTTCCCTGAAACTGGCACAAGAGACTTGAGCTATCAAACATGAAGTAAAACTTTTTTACACCGTGTGAGTGTTCAGTGAATTACATCCTCCACAGGTGTACAACATGTTGATGGAGACAGGTGAACTTGACAACACCTACCTCATTTACACCTCAGACCACGGCTACCATATTGGGCAGTTTGGTCTGGTGAAGGGCAAATCAATGCCTTATGAGTTTGATATCCATGTACCATTCTACATTCGAGGACCTAATGTGGAGCAAGGGGCTATGTGAGTGGCTTATTTTTCCTCTGATCTTCAATATTTGGATATATAAGTTACTCATTTGTTAATAATAGTGGTGAATTTTGCAGCTAAAGGACAGATATTTTTCTCAAGTGTTGGTGGATTCAGATACTGTAAGAGAAATACCATTGTGACCATTTCCTTCTATCTAGTTCTATAGAAAACAAAGTATTCTTGTTGCCCTGCAGTAATCCTCACATAGTGTTGAACATTGACCTGGCACCGACTCTGCTGGACATGGCTGGTGTTGATATCCCTGCAGAAATGGACGGCAAATCTATCCTCAAGTTGCTGGACACAGACCGGCCAGTCAACAGGTGAACAGATACTTCTTTTTTTATTATTACTATTAACTCAGTGTCATTTGGCATTTAAAATGCCAGGATTGTGTCAAAAAGGTTGAAGCTTGGAGTCTGTTTATTTCATGGGCATAATTAAATCTGCGATCCAAATATGAAAACGGGACACCGCTTTCTTCTCAGTGCCATTCAAAGAGGACATCTGAAATGGAGCCCATGTTTATCCTGTGCAGATATCACAGAGTGGTTTTTAAACCTCTTTTTACAGGTTCCAGGTGAGCAGGAAGGCTAAAACATGGAGAGATTCTTTCCTGGTGGAGAGAGGGTACGTTTTATTGATTTACCTTTTGCACAACCTGTTCCCAAACCAGGGATTGTCTTCTGGCAACATCAGACTTCTTCTCTGGTTGGTTAAAGAAAGAAAAAAAATTTTTTTTTCATTTGTTTGGTTGGTTGTTTGGTTTTTGTGCTTTCAGGAAGCCTCCACACAAGAGAGCTGATGGGAAGGAAATGGCCCAAGAGGAGAACTTCCTGCCAAAATACCAGAGGGTGAAGGACCTGTGCCAAAAAGCAGAGTACCAGACCTCCTGCCAGCAGCCAGGACAGGTACTTGACCTGTAAGATCTAGAACAGAGAGGTTAATGAAGTTTCAGTGGAACAAAATGAAGAGATAATTAGCATTCTGGTTTCGATCTTCTGAGTAATCTGCAGTCATTGTACTCCCAATGTTTCATCTGACATAAAAGTCTCTTTCTTAATCCTTCAAAATGAAGAGCGTGTGTGTGTGTGTGTGTGTGTGTGTGTGTGTGTGTGTGTGTGTGTGTG
>JASGAU010363490.1:0-12899 GCA_030220045.1 Australoheros facetus
GTGACAGTTTTAACAAATATATAAAAACCAGATTTTTTATAAAAGTTACATACTGCAGCTTTAATCTGTATAAGATTAAAGGCTTTAGTTCTTACTGTCGTTGAGTGTTTGCCATTTTTTCAGTTTTACACATTTAGCTATGTGGTTTTGAAAATGCACCCATTTTTACAAAGATTGTTGGTTTAAAAACAACACAACTTTATGCACTGTTTATGAAAGGCAGAGAAAAGTTAAGACTATTGTGATGAACTATGAATAATTATTTTACATTCTGTGATAGATGATGGAAGTCACCCAGGAGTATTAAATAAAGATGGTTATATTTATTTGAGCTGTGAGTGTTTAATATCAGGATGATTTTATGGGAGTGTGGATCTTTCAGATCAATTTGAGAAGTGATTTTGATCATGTTTCACATTTTATTGGGTCAATAGAACTCAGATAACTTACAAGGCCTGGGGAAATAAACAGAGAAACCAACCAGGGATACTATAAAAGTTACAAAACTCAAACAACACAATAAACTAAGGATCAAACAGAGACATTAAATAACAGAAAAGGCTGGGTCACACCCCAGGATCACGAGAGACACAACTGCCTGTAGTAAGTGCTTTATAGTTTTTATCTGGAGAAGGATAAAGGTCACTTAAACAGGAGCACATGTTGCTTCGGGATTAACAAAGTCAGTGTTTTAAAAAGTGGGGCACACTGAGTGGCCCCAGAAGGAATAGGGTGAACAATTTAACTTTTCTTCTGTTTAGTGTCATTCTTTTCTTTACTTTTGCTCTTTTATTCTTTGTTTCACAGGTGACACCTTCAGGTTTACTCCAAAAGTTGTGTAGGTGGGTGACTGGACAGGCCTTCAGTCTTAGGTGCTAAAAAGTCTTGAGCTGCATTCCACCCAAATGATACATGTAAGCAGAGCATTTACTAAGCTACTAAGCCTTTCTGTGTGTGTGTGTGCAATCTAAGATACACACAGCCTTTTGTTAGGGCTTTCTCTTCCTTCTGAGCCTCGAATAGCCTACCTGGAAAACAATCACTGAAATTAATGTCAGAATAACTGGAACCAAAGCTAAAAATAACCTGCCAGTCTGCAAGCCTCCAACCCCATTTTCAGTCATTACCACTCCGATCACAGTGGCAAACCTCACTTGTTATTCAGTGGCTTTTATTTTTTCAATGGCTCTCTGAATTACATGCAGTCATAATGTAGTAGAGCTGGACTTAATCTGTAAAAAGAAAGTAAGAATTTTACATCCTCTCTGGCTCTCTCATCCGAAAAACTGAAAACCCTCAAAATACATAGAATGGTGCTGACCGCTGCATCTTTTCTCTCCTTTGCATGAACCATTTTTCTGCTTTGTAGTCTTTGCATGCTTGTTGTTGCAGTTAATACTAGGCATGACTATTTTTTTTTTTGTGGGGGGGTGTTCTCATATATTGTAACTACTTGCTAATAATTTTAAAGGAAAGTGATGTGAATGTTTTTTTTTATATTCTGCTCTTTGCATCTTATCTCCATGAGCTTATCTCAGTGATGTGATAGCATGAACTGGAGTTCATAAATTCCTCACACACTGCAACATCTGTTTGGTTATCTCACTGTAAAATCCCACAAATAATTTATATGGGGACCATCGGCCCGCCCACTTAATGTCCCTGTCCCTCTTTTAATTTGTAATGTATTGACATATCAAGCACCTTTATCAGGCCTGCCTGTCTGTGGGAACGTATTTGAAACTACCCATAATTCTTTATCTAGGGTAGATACACAATATTATGATGGCTGTGATATGAGAAATCATTTGTGCTGCCGCTGGTGTGATTCCATCACAAGATGACCTCTGGTTTAAAGTGCTGCTAATAATTTATGGGAATTTTTTATGGTGACTTAGTTAGCAAACTAATTAAACAGAGCAAATCTAGAGAAACCACCACAACCTATAGACAGACTTGGCCAAAATGTGCTGATGGTGAAAGCTCATTGATTACATAAACTCATCTATGACATGATACTGTTAGACTACTGTTTCATAAAACACAATCATATATAGTACCCATCTACATAAATGAGGGCATACTGTGGAGCATTTATTTACATATTCAGAAATTCACATTTGCTACTATTAAACCAGAATCATGTAGATTTATTTTAGAAATATACCTTAATAAAACATTTAGAAAATAACACTTCTTCAATGTCTATGCAAGTGAAATGTTTCTAGACGTAATTTAGGACCAGACTTTGACTCTGCCCACGCTTCTCCTCTCCAAAGGTCAAAGTAAAGGTTCATTTGTATCTTCAAGAGAACACCATAAAAAAATCTAATCTAATCAGAAAGTTGATTACCTTGGATTGCTGTCAAAATTTGTACAGTGTGGTTAGAATATGAGATGTGCCAATAATAGTAGCAGGCAAAGATGTATAACATAGATACCTGTAATGGGAGTGAATGAAAAAAACAAAAAAAAAAAGGTTTGTTATTCTCCTCCAAAATGGGAGAGAAAAATGAGATACAGACTGACACAGTCAGTCTGTATCAAAAAGCAGCAGTTGTATTATGCTGACTCGTAGTTCCCCACAGATATACAAAAAAAAAAAACCAAAAAGAAAAATGAATCGAGATAGCTCACTGTATACAGTAACTGGAGCAAAAAATATGCAGGTATTAATACAGATGTGTCCCATAATTAATCTGGTACAATGTACACATCTTCTTGAGAGCCTGTGAGCATGGTGTCATGCGCTGGGTCGTTGCTGTATATGCCCTCATCCACTGCATCACACTGCAGGTACACGTCGTCCTCAGATTCGACTGGGAACCTTTGGAGAAACAAACATTAAAACCATTCAGACACCTAATAAATATCAAAGTACCCTATCAAACCTTTGAGTATCTGTATTTAACTATATTACAACAGGATTGTGCAAAACGAGGAAATTCACACCCCACACCCCACACACACACAGCATTTCTTCATCCATTTCCGCTGCATGCATTTGAGCCTCTGTGGTTTCATAACTGTTCAAAGAAGAACATTTTTATAAAAATCTACATGTAGTAAAAACACTTCATGCAGCTCACCTGCTCTGGTTTGCAGCAGCCACATTGTAGCCAGTAGTTTGAGTTTTCAGGTTTTCATAGATAGGACATGGTCCTACTGACTGCTCTTGAACCATATCAGTACACTCATGGGGATCATCTTGTGGGGTCTCTGTATGATCCTCATTTTCCTGCACCTTTCTTTGTCTAAATGGCACCATACTCATGATTGCACCATGGTATTTATAAATGATCACACCAACTATGATTGCAAGTAGCAGGAAGAAGACTGTAAACCCGGCAGCTGGTCCTGCAGAGGAGCTGGGGTGAGAGGGAGCGTGGGTGGTATTTGGTGAGGTACTCATGTCAGTGACAATGATGGTCTGCAATTATTAAAAAGAAAAAAAGAAAAAGAAAGAAAGAAAACTAGACTGAGGGAGTGCATGGCATTGCAACAATATAATAATCTAGCAAACAACAGCACAAAACAGTTTTTAGGGATGAGTTTCAGCTGAGACAATTTTAAACTAGAGACTTCACACAGTTAAAATATAACATTTGTTTTATGATCAAGAACACAATGTTGTTGTTTTTCTACATGAAAAAAGAATGAAAATGAACAATACATTCTAATTGTGTCAAAGACATGTCTAGTCTTTGACATGTCAAATCAATATAATTATGCAAGCCAAGTCAAACAGATTTCTGGCAACGCTTAGGTCAATAAAAACACTCATATTACCCTGAAGTACTGCTCCGATGTTGTGGGCCAAGGTCTGCGTTGTGAGTGAAGTCATGTAGCTTATCGTGAACACTGCACGTTTGCTTTGGTGAAGTTCCCTTTTCATTGAAATCATGGAACTGAGCAAAAAAGACGAAACTAGAATATTTCCTGTAAAAGCTGTAGCTGAAAATAGAGAGCTGCTGACGGGAGCTAAAAAAAATTGTAATAGTAAATTTTGTGACTCAAGAGGCAAAAACCCTCCTGACCGCTGAAGTTATTCCAATTTTAGCTTTACTGGATGTTGGTTTTGATATCTATCTATCTATCTATCTATCTATCTATCTATCTATCTATCTATCTATCTATCTATCTATCTATCTACAGCAGAAACTTTAGATTCATTTTAAATTTCTTATTTTCATTTTCCAAAATTCTCAAATTCACCTGAAAGACAAGTTGTTTTAAAAGAGCTGTGTCATTTTATTTATCCCATGTGTGTCAGAGAAAACACAGCTTTAGTTTGTTTGTTTGTTTTTTTGCTGTCAACTCATCAAGTTGTGTTGATAAGGGATTCTCATGATACTGTTACAGTGAAATTTTGCTACCAACACACACTCTAACAGACACAAACAGAAGCAGAGATAAAATTGCAAGTTGGTTCAGCAGGACCTCTGCCTCCCCCTGCTGTCAGTCTCAGTCCCCACAGACAGAATACACTCACTGAGCATGCCTCGTAACCTCCCTACTTTAATTCTGACCATATCTCTGTGACCATATACCTTGATAAACTGTAAACCTATGATTCTTCATTAAGCTTTTGCTGCTATGTTGTTATCTGAACCCTTTCTTTTTGTCTCTCCTGGCCAACAAAACTCATGCGTATAAAAACTGTCATGCTGCCATAGAGACAGTTTCAGTTCTGTTGAAACAGTATCTCGCACCACTTACAAGCCTGAATTTGTATCCTTGAATCAACACAAAAACATGTGATCCTCAGTATTATAATTTGCATGCATTGCATGAGAATTTATCTTTTTTAAGGGTGTTAAGCTGTGCTTGTGATGAGGTTGTAAAAATGGCAATGCCTATCTGGCAGTCTGTCAGTTTCAACAGTTATCTGAACAGATTGTTATCATGGTACTCAGAAGAAGAACCCTACTGGCATTAGTGATCCCCTGACTTTTTTTTTTTTTTTTTATCTGAACCCAACAACAGGCTTTCACTTTATTTGTGAAGTTCAGTATTGTGTAAAAATCTTCACTCATTTTGTTAAAATTTGCTTCCAATGAGCCAGACTTTCTTTTCATTTTAAAGAGGTCCTGAGCAATAGTCCCCTGGGCTCTCTGGAGGCCTTTCAATGTTTTTCTGTGGACACTGGCTACTTTTATTTTTTTCATTTTTGGCCACAGCGGCTTTTATCGACAGTGGGGGAAGGATACAGGGGAAGACACGCAGGCAAGTTGGCAACAGGCTGGGACGCGAACCCGCACCGCAACGCGGCATGTGTATGTGGTCGCCGGCTTCACCACTAAGCCACCCAGGTGCCCCACTGGCTACTTTTCATTCATTTTCAGCCCAGTCCTTGTACCATTTTTGGAGGTGCTCTTTTTTTAAAACAATGACCTATGAATCTTTCAAGCATAAAAAGTGACCTAACTTAATGGATGATCCAGTGTTGTGTCTAAAGATAACAGATAACACAGTTTGACATAAACATAAAATAGCATTTTTTACACCAACAAAGTGATTCCTGAAGAGATATTGGCCAAAAACTTGGCATATCTCAGTATGGTGTGCAGCGTGTCCCTAAAAAAAATTGAGGAAATCTATCCACAGCAGATGAACAGTATCTGGAAGTTATGTCCTTACGAAACAGAAAAAACAAACAAACAGTAAAGCCCTGACACTGGACCTGAGAGAAACGTCTGGTCAGTGGCAACAGGTCTGATGGAGTGATGAAATCTTTGGTTCAAATCATCATCATCAATACATATGGAGGTCAGGTGAGAGGCTCAACTGAGAGTGTATACAGCCATCTGTAAAACACTGTGGAGGCTCACGGTTTGGGGCTGCATTTCAGCCGGTGGTGTTGGAGATCTTGTCAAAACTGATGGAATTATGAATACAGAAAAGTACCATCAGATTTTGATGCCATCTGGAAAGTGTCTGATTGGCAACAGCTTCATTCATCATGACAATGATCAATGACACTATCAGTCATGGATTGGGCTTCCCCAGAGCCCATACCTCAATATTATTGAAGCAAACTGGGATCATCTTGGTAGTCAACATCCAAAGAAGAACTTTGAATGTCCTTCAAGAAACCTAGAGAACTGTTCCTGAAGATTACTTAAAGAAATGACAAGCTGCCTCAGAGAGTTCAGTCTGTGCTGCAGGATAAAGGTGGTCATACCAGATATTGGCTCGCAAACTTGTTAAAATTGTACAAACTCTGTTTGTGTCTTATATGCTGTATTTCATGTATGTTTGCACATTCATTAAATTGCTGCACCTATTTCCCATTTTTCCTAACAAATTACAAAGACATGAGGGGTGTCTCGAGTACTGTAACTCTACATCTATTAGATGGACTGAGCTCAGCTATAGTATCCTACTGTAGTCAAAATATTAAACCATTTGTCCACCAAGGCCCTGTGATGGACTGGTGACCTGACCAGGGTGTTCCCTGCTGATCACCTTGTGTCACCTGAGACAGGCTCAGTCTTCCACACCCAAGTTAGACAAGAAGTTAAGATTAATTAATTAATATGGTCTTAATATGGTTTATATTTGGTTAAAATATTTAGGTGCAATAGCCAGGCATTCATTATTTGTGCACATGTTTCTGAGGCAGATTTTATAACATTTAAGCAATCTTGACTGACACCATTTAAAAAAAATGTTTTTTTGTTTTATTGGTAATTAACATTTGTGTTCTTAGTGGACTCGACTGGATCAGCATTATGCTTCAGGACAGATGTGTTATTTTAGTGCCACAGAAATGTCACTAATCAAATGCTGTGGAGTTCACTAAACTCTGTACTATTTACATCTGTTACTGTTTCATGAACAAAAATAGAGCCAAATGGTGAAATTTGGTCTAGATGTTTAAAATGACTTTCAGACTTTGAGCTCTGCCTGATAAAGTGAAGTCAAAGGTTCCCTTTCAGGCTGTGCACTATAACTGAGATGTTGCTGGGCTGTTATTGTCATTGCAGCATGTTTGCATTAGATAAACATTAACAATATCTGACAAAGAACAGCTGGACACAGAAATCCTCCACATGCATTTTCTCTCATTTTCAAAGGCCAGTACAAACCGGCTCAACTTAAAGCCTTTTGCCCCTAGAGGCATATTCAGCAATATAAAAAAATAATAATAATAATCTTGTGCTCAGACTCCTTCCCTCCACCAGCCCTGGAGTCACTTCTTTTCCAGTGTTACCATGGTTACATTACAACCAAATTACACTCTACTTAATGGCAGGTGAAACAGCTCCCCTGTGTTTTCAGCGCCTGAGAACAAGAAACAATAATTAGGTGCGTTTATCCCTTAAGCACAACAAATGCTCCAGATGTTATATGTGAGGAGTTTTCACTGGGCTCCACGCGGTGTCAATAAAGAAAACTCAAAGGTGTTTGTTCTTGTGGATGACAAGCTGCTGCTGCAGCAGTACAAGCGAAATTAAAAGCCCCACTGCAGTCAAGAAACAGGTATGGACACGCAAACACCTTTTTCTTTTTTTCCTGCAGACTGATGCGTTTGTCATCGACGGCACAAATACCACCTCTGTTTTTCACATAGAAGCTCATTTGTCTCCAGAGAGCGTGCAGTGTGCAGTTCATTCAGCTTTTCTATCTGTTCAGTTGGAAGACAGGAGGAGAGAAACATGGCACACTCAAACAACCCAAAGAGCCCCCCCACACACACACACACACAAATAAGATTAGAAAGAAGTTTGTCTTGCGCTACTAACGCATGGCTTGATAATAATAATAATAATAATAATAATAATAATAATAATGGATTTTTTTTTTACTTCTGTAGTGTGCAATGTCCTCAGGGACACGCACAAAGCCATTTCTTCTTAAATAATGACATTTTTCGGGGGTTCCGCAGTCCAGATGTGCGGTGTGCCTCCACTACACCCCCGCGCAGCGACGTGACCACGCAAAGCCAACAAGCGAGAAGCGTCAAGCTTACTAGGCTCTACCCCAAGGATACCGGAAATCAGAAAACTTCATAATAAAAGGTTTGTAAATAGTTTGGTTTTAATCACGCGAAGTAGACGTTTGTTCAATTATCTACCAGCTGATTAGAAATGCACGGCTTAACCGATAATGACATAAACACAGTGGCTGCAAGTAATGATGGTTACATTTGATTCTAGGCTCATGCGCCATGTCTTTCTTGCCTTGGCAGCTTAGTAAACGACAGTTTTAAGGTCTTTGACCAGCACACACGGAAAATTGTAACATTAAAAAACGGCTGCTTTTTATTTAGTCCTGGTATGGACTTTTTCTCCACACTAACATTTCTGATAAGTGTAAGCAGGATCACACGGAGCTTTGTTAGCAAACTTCGAGGCTTTATGGGGCACTGCACCTGGGATTTTCCTGGCACGATGAGTCACACATTGTCCTCTGTTTAAAAGCTGTTTTATTTGAGTTAGCTCCAATGCATAGGCATCTATAGCCCAGAGTTTAGCTGTAGGCTGGAGGTGTGACTGCTCTTACAAATCACCTGTGTTCAGTAAATGTAAATATGGGAAGACGACTTGCACTGCACAGCACTGCAAAGAGAAAAAACTAAGCTAAAAGTCTCTCAAAGCAGGTACATGTTTGCTCACAGTTACCTCATAAAATGTTGGTATCCTGTTTTGTTTTGTTTTTTACGCTCCCCGCTGCGTCCGCCTCTCTAACCGGAAGCTCTACGTCTTCACTCCGCGTTACTTGACACTGACCATTGAAGGAAAACGGAGCAGAAGAGCGAAACATGGCGACTTCGAACAATCCGCGGAAATTCAGCGAGAAAATCGCTTTACATAACCAGAAGCAGGCGGAGGAGACAGCGGCGTTTGAAGAAGTGATGAAAGACCTGAGCATAACCCGCGCAGCGAGGGTAACGACACCGGTTCTTGCTTGTTTTTTTTTGTTGTTTTTTTTTCTCCCTGCTGTCTCTGCTCCGTTTGTTTTCAGCGAGCTGTCAAATAGGCATTAGTAGCGCGGTGGCTGCACGCAGCCAGCGCAGAGGAGGTAAACAATAACAAACGACGCTTCCTGCCAGCTGTAGCCTTTTTTCCCCCGCCAGTGACAGACAGCATAGCCGGGAGGATGAATCGGTCCTGAAGTGTAGATGCGGACTGCAGGGACCCTCTTTCCTAAAAGTTATTGGCTACCAATTTTTGTCCCACGCAAGTGTAAAGCAAAGGGGCGTGCATGCGTATTTGACAGCGCGCGTCCAACGCAGCGATTTTCCCGTTTATTTCGTGCGCTTGGAAGCAGTTACATTAAAGTATATGATCTGATAATACAGAAATGTACATTTTTCAAAGAGAAATATTAGAAAATCGTGGTGCATATAGGGATTTATGGTGTGTGTGTGTGTGTGTGTGTGTGTGTGTGTGTGTGTGTGTGTGTGTGAGACAGGTCCTCAGGCCTGTGCGCGCTGCAACATGAGTGACATTTACGCCAAAGATGAAGGCCAGCAGATTATGTGGAATTTAAGCCACATACAGCACAGGCCCGGAGAATAAATCGTATGGAGGCAGGGCTTCAGTGGAGACTGCTGCTGAGTGGAAACGTGATGGGCACACGGACTTAACATTACAGCAAGCATCTCGCACTCTGACGGGCCACAGATTTTCATTGTAGGCGAACAGTCAAAGCTCTTTTCAAGTGCGAGAAGCGTCAAGGCTCTCCTAAAAAATAAGAAAAACAGCAAGTCATTTACTTTAAAGGTCCGTCTCTAGAAAAGCAATTTCAACATGCTACATTCAGAAAAGCAGAAGTATCATTAACAAAATGTAATAGATGTTGTGGATGCTGGTTCACAGTCACGCAGCAATAGCAGACTACAGTGACATAAACTTCTAAAAATGTTATGTTTTTTTTTTTTTTTTAAATTGGTCTGCGTCAGGCATTATAAATATACACTCACCAGACACTTTGTTAAGTACATCATACTAGTACTGGGTCGGATCCCTTCTGAACTTCCTTAATTTTTCAATTGTCCAATTTTGGTGAGCCCATGTGAGCTGTAGCCTCAGTTTCCTGTTCTTAGCTGCCAGGAGTGGCACCCAGTGTGGTCTTCTGCTGCTGTAGCCCATGTGCGTTCTGGGATGCCCTTCTCCATACCTTGGTTGTGTTACTGTTGGATTCCTCTCAGCTTGAAGCAGTTTGGCCATTCTCCTCTGACCTCTGGCATCAACAAGGCATTTTCACCCAGAGAACTGCCGCTCACTGGATATTTTCTCTTTTTCAGACTGTTCTCTGTAAACCCTAGAGATGGTTGTGTGGGAAAATCCCAGTGGATCAGCAGTTTCTGAAATAGTCAAACCAGTTCCCTTGGTTCCAGCAATTATACCACGATCAAAGTCACTTAAATTGCTTTTCTTCCCTATTCTGATGCTTGGTTTGAACTTCAGCAGGTCATCTTGACCGTGGCTACATAGCAAAATGCAGTGAGTTGCTGCCATGTGATTGGCTGATTAGATATTTGCATTACCAAGCAGCTGAACAGGTGGTGAGGGTGTACAGTGTTAAAAAGTTGGCCTCACTGTGCTCTACCTGTTCTTGCCTACAAACTAATTGAATAAATTGTGTCAGAATTATGACTATTGTTATAGTTGCATGTTTTAGAAGGTATGTCTGGACAGGTTGGTATCCTTTGAATGAAGGCCTGCGGCCTCCTTTTTTTGTTGATTTCATGAGGTACACAATCAGTTGTTTGTGTGTTTGGCTGTCAGCAAGATTATGCAAAAACTTGCGAGCTGAATATCATTAAAACTCAGTGGATAGGTGGAGTATGAACAAACCCAATAAACAGAGCAAAGCTGGATCCCCCTTTTTCAAAACTGCTAGATAGGGCAATGAAACTGGTGGAGGATGCAGCTTTCCAGTCATTAATGGAAAGACAAACATTAGGTAGCTCTTGGCTGAGCCAGCGTTAGATATGCTGGAAGGATGCCTCACTTTGATTTTTCTTTTGCTCTTCTCGCTGCACATGGCTTGTTGCAGTTTAAATTACATGGACTTCCTACTCTGATGTTACAGTATCTAATTTGTTGCAGCAGAGATGGTGTTCATGTAGTTCAAGAAATATACTCTGAGGTTGGAGGCTTATCAAAATACACCAATGATGCAGGCATAGTAATTGTTATTATTAGATTTTCTGCCCTGCCAACAGTAAGCAGTGGGCTTACATAAGACAATTTAATTGACTGGATATGGGTTCTCTAATAAGACAATGAAAAAGGGGCTGTTTTGATATAAACACTGCTGTGAGAATTTGAAGGGTTTTCTCTGGAAATTAGCACATTCAGGCTCAGCTGATGTTGGATTATCTCTGTATTGCTTTGCTTCCACATTGGCATTCATGTAGTCTCTTCACACTTAAAAAAAAAAGTCATTAAAATTGACACTTAATTGGCTGTAAATGTTATGGCTTGCAACAAAATTTGCCAGAAAACATAAAATTTTTATTTTTCAATAAATTTGGCGTCCTTTTTCTTTAGTGCTAAAATCAGCAAATCTTAATTTTGGCACCTCCATAAATAGTGCTTTAACGTAAGCACAACAATCACACAATTCTAATAAAAATGCATAAAAATACCACTGCAGCTGAATATACCTTATCTTGTTTTAGGTGTGTGGGGCGTTAATAGATGATTTACTATGTTCCTGTCACTGGAGCGTGAACTTGAAATGAGTGAGAAACTCATTTATATCTTTTGTAAATTTCTCATAAATGGTTACTGATCCACTCCATGTTTTTGTGCTTGCAGTTACAGTTGCAGAAGACCAAGTATTTGCAGCTGGGACAGAGCCGTGGGCAGTACTATGGAGGATCCTTGCCAAACGTCAATCAGATTGGAAACAGCACTATTGATGTGCCTTTTCAGGTGAAGGATTGCTTATAGTTCCTTTATCTTTCGCATAACAGCTGAAATACTCTGTAGGTAAATTAAATATATGGCAAAAACATTTAATTTATAACTGTATGATATAAATAAACACCCTTTGTTCCCATCTCTGTGGGTAAATACTGTAACATGCTGCAGTATTGACTGTTCACTTTTTTTAGACATCCTAAGGTTTTTTTTTTGGCCTACACTAAATATGCTTTTACACAGGAAGTCACATACTTTGTGTAAGTCACTTATGTAAGCAGTATATAACCAAAAATAGTACTTTATTTAGAGTAAGGAGTAGAAAGTAGTATAAGTATCTCTAAATTAGGTTTCTGTATGCTATAGTATGATTCACTGCAGTCACAGAGCTCTGCCCAGTAAACACTCTGTACACAGTCTTGAGAAAAAAGGAGCCAGCAATAACTTTGAAGTTTATATATTGCCGCCCCAGCATAATAACCACGTTCTTAATGCTGTGTCTGTCACACTAAATGTAAATTGTCTGTTTTATGTGGAAGGAGCCGCAGCTTTGTGCGTGAGTTCAGCGCACACGGTAACAAAGTGAACAGGAGCGGGAGGTTTTTGCCTTAAATTGTTTTCAGGAGCAGCTTCAAAGGTGGAAGGAACTGCTAACAAAGGATTTGCATTAATTCTCGGAAGAAACATAGAAGGAATGTCAGTCTTCAGTGAAAGCCTTAAAACTGAAATAGCATAATAATATTTCTGAATAATTGGTTATATTTTAGTTGGAAAAGAAAAAAGATTGCAAGCTGCTTTTTTAAATAAAAAATGGTCACATTTGTCGTAATGTGGTATTAAAATTTCCACGTTTTGTTAAAGTAACGACCACCTGAAGTTGTGAAAGAAGAATTTTAGACAGTTTTGGTCAGTGCTCGGCAGTGTTAATTTTGACAGCAAATTTTGATTTAGTTTTGGTCATAGTCTTTTGACGAAAATGTAATTTAGTTTTAGTCATAATTTAGTATCTGAATAGTT
>JASGAU010363491.1:0-18840 GCA_030220045.1 Australoheros facetus
GTTTTCTCTGTATTATTGTAGGGTCTTTACCCACAATACAAAGCACCTTGAGGCGACTGTTTGTTGTGATTTGGTACTATATAAATAAAATTGAATTGAAATGATTTCAATTGAAAGACTAACAGATAGCAGCACAGGAATTCCATGTATTTAGTTTATGAGATTGATGCACAGCACACATCTCGTTGAGATGGTTGGCAAATAGTAGCTTAAACAGGCTCCCTTTACTTTAGTCAAACTTCATATATCTTTAATTTTGGGAAAACACCAAAAGTGACACAGTGTGAACAGTACTAAAGAAACAGAAGGAACAGGTTGTTTGGGATAAACTGGCCATTAGTTGCTATTTTCCCTTGTGCCTAATCAGTGGAGCTATAACTCTTATGAAACAATGTGCCTTGTCTGGATACCCACAATGATGTTATTGTGTTAGCATTGCTAATGAGGGTGAAGAAGATGCTCATTACCATGGCAGGGCTCTGGTTTGACGCACACATAATGGTGGTTGTGATGGGTTTGATCTTTATGCCAGTAATTAATCTGGCCACAGATCACTCAAAAATGTTTAAAGAGTTGACAAGGGGCAGCCATTAAGACTGGCATCAACATTAGTGTCGGCACTGCTTTTGGTGGTTTAGTGCTGCTGCAAAGTATTAAAAGCTGGTTGCGTAGATGTAATTCTAATTGAAATCTAAAGGAGCTGTTCTGGGACACCACAAACAATATATGCACTGTATTTTAATTTTCTTTTTTTTTTTGTGCTTTGCATCCATTTTTGCAAGTATGACAGAAAAAAATATTGTTTGAAATATTGTTTATCTTGCACAGTAACTGTCAAAGCAGCTCTGATTCAGCCAGTTAACCGTTTAAAAGCAGAAATACTGTGAAAATGTCAGGAAGCAGCAGAGCCGGTTGCCTAAATAAAAAAAAAATCAGTTGTTCATACAGGGGGTGTGTGTATAGGTCTTCTATGCAAAGTCAGTTGTTGTTCCGGGTATCATGTCCACAGTTAGTGAGAGTGTCTTTTCACCATAGATTTTCTCCATGGTGAGCTCTGTGTGTCTATGTGCATGTGCCATCAGCCATGTGGGGCTTTTAATTACTACCCCCACCCCTCCCTTCCTTCTTTGTACCCAGGTGACCTGCCCAGGGTGCGCCATCAGTAACAATTAACAATTGAAAGCACAAATAAGATCACTGTGTGCTATATACATGAGAAAAAAGCAATCTACCTTGCAACAGTGAAGAGTAACATTTCACAATCACGTATTGGAACCTGATGCGCTGAAAACGTATTTTAAAAGCTTAGGAATACTTTACTGAGAGTGCAGGAAACCCATTAAGGGCAGTTTGAAGTGAATATGGAGAAAAGTGTGACTGGCTTTCTCTGATGCTGCGTGCTTCTACTCATTTGTCTC
Source organism: Australoheros facetus (assembly GCA_030220045.1). Classification (NCBI taxonomy): domain Eukaryota; kingdom Metazoa; phylum Chordata; class Actinopteri; order Cichliformes; family Cichlidae; genus Australoheros; species Australoheros facetus. The sequence goes on from JASGAU010363491.1 coordinate 1,419, forward strand.
CATTTGCTTTAATTTAATGTTTTACATTTGCCTTTCACATACTTTTTTTTTTCCTTCCAGAAAAACCTAGACTTTGAACTCTCACATTTATGTGAGACTTGCGTGAGATTTTTGCTGCTAATTCTGGGCTCTGGAAGCTAGAATATTCTCATAATCCTAAAGCCTGAGAGATTTGCATGCAAGTGACCACAGTCAGGCAAACACATGGGTGTTGGTGCTTTGCATAAGAGAAAACGGGCAGAGTTTAGGATTGGTGGGTCTACAGGTTAGTAGTGACATCACTGCCAGCACTCTTGCTGGCCCAATAGGTTATTGATGAGGCCTGCAGGTAAAGTGAGAGGGCAGGTAGAGTGACAGGCGTAGCACTGAGCAGAGAGGAGGTGAAGCTCTGGATCTGGTGACAGCTACTCTCTTTGCTCTACTGGGTTTTGTGGATGAGACTGTCTGTATTGGAGGAGAGCTATACGAGAGAATTCTCAGCGCTAAGGTAAGGTGTGGACAGGAAGGCTTTTTGCATTTGGAAAAAGTGCTGTCGAAGAAAGCACAAAGAAAAAAAGATGCCATAAACTGTTTCTCATATTTTGACTTCTCTCCAGGTTCTGGAGCTGTTTGGGCTGTTTTATGATTGACTAATGAATGTGTTGCATATAAAGTCATGCGTAAATTATACACTTTGCTTTTTAAAATGTTATTTTAGTGGTATGCTTTAAACTTGTAGAGGCTGTGTGTGATCAGAGGCATTCACAAGGCTGCATGCAAATGTGCTTAACATTTTCAAGTTGTGTTAGCCTATCAGTCTATCTATCTATCTATCTATCTATCTGTCTATCTGTCTGTCTGTCTGTCTGTCTGTCTGTCTGTCTGTCTGTCTGTCTGTCTGTCTGTCTATCTGCATGGCTGTGGGTGTGTCTGCGTGCGTGCGTGTATATAAAACATATGACTTTATGCTGAGAGATAGATCTATATAATGGGAAGAAAAGCTGCCTGCGTGCGTACATCTCTGTGACTGATGGGGGGGGTGGGGGGGCAGCTATAATGCTTTGTACATTTGCTATTGTTGACCCTACTTCCTGGAGGATGACGAACCATCTGTAGCACTCCCTAGCTCACATTACTCTCCAACTTGATGAGTGCTCAGGGACCATTTCTGTGACAGCCAACATGAGTCAACAAAGTTAAATAGGCTTATAAAAACTCAGAACATGACAACACAGAGGAGAAGAGGTCAGGGGACAGCTGTCAATTGCTGGTTATGTTAACACTGTGCTCTTGTGTGGATTTTGTGTGAAGTCGTGACCAGTGCACGCATTGCAATGTAAATTACCACAAGTCTGTTGCCTAGCCCTGAATTTGAAAGGCAAAGTAATCGTATGTTTTGCTTTGAAAACTTTCCCACGCTTGTAGCTGAAAGCTTTCAAGGTTCATTTTGGAAGTTAAACAGTAAAAAGATGCATTGTTTTCTATCTCTACACAAACCATTTTGTAGTACACATTTTTTTTTTTGACAAACTGATTATTTAAAATTTAGAAAGTTTAATGCAGTTTGATTTGAGTTGAGTACTAAATGCAAATTTGAGGCATTTTGCATTAGTAAAATCTTCCCATGGACAGACTGGAAAAGCATGTTCGCCATAATGCAAGGTGATCACATCCATTGCTACTGTCCGGTAACCCAGTAACTCTCATGTACACTTTAACCTACAGACAGTTTCTTTTAACACCAAGTAGACGGTAAAGACTCTCAGACTGACAGCTTTGATATCCTGCCTTTACAGCTCCAGTTGTTGGGTAGAAAGTGAAAATCCATAATTAGAGGTCCTCTCACTCTGCTCTTAAGGAAGGGTCTCCCTTACACTGATGCTGCATGTGAACCATTATGTTCTTTGGATCAGTAGATTTTGCATGAAAAATCAATGTCTATGTTCTCCTTGAGCCAAATTAAGGCCTTGTTCTGTTAATCAAATAAAACCACTTTGGTCACACAAGAAGGCTAATCTGGCAATACAGGCTGGTAAAGATGTTGGACACAGTGTCACAGAATGACAAGTTCACTCCCAAAGCACTGATCATAATAAGTCATAAAAACAATTATTTCATGCAATTCAGCACAACATTAATGATTTACCATTCTTGCCATCCAAATATCAGTTCATTGGTAACAGTCATTTAAGACTTAAAAATTTCCCTCACTGCTTTTACATGAGCTGTAAAACAAACCCAAAAAAACTCATGTGAGTGAACATTAATCACTCATGTTAAAATCGGTAGGTTATTGAAAATTAGAGCTAATTATATTTCTTCTTTCTCACATCTGCTGTAATCTTTTAATCAGTTGACTCTTGGAGAGAGCCACGACAAATTGCGCCGTGTGGATTCAAACAGGAAGTCAAGGAGCTTCAGCAAGCAGCCCAGCACTGGGGACTACTACAAGACCCTGGGTAGTGACACGGCTGAGCCCTGTGGGAGCAAAATCATGGCACCCAACGAGGAGGTGAGAGCGATCTCTGCTGTTTATGAAAACTGTATATGGTTGAAATGAAAATATATCTATTGTTCAATGTGTTTGTTGTTCTCATCCTGGAAACGCGGGAATAGTTTTAACACAAGGCAGTTCATTAGTGTGTATAATACAGAAATATTGTGTGTTTGCAGTCGTGTGACATCCACTAGAAAGTTATCTCTCAAAAATAGATAACTAACACTTCATTAACTAATTCTGATGTGATGCATAAATGTATTAATTTTTTGATTATATTATTTTATTCTGCTATAATTCTGTCATTGCAAATTGTGACATTGGAAGTTAGTACATGAGCTGGAATTCTGATGGATGTAGGGTTAGTAGTGGGTTAATATGCTGTGCCTTGGTTGTGCTATGAGGACGCCTTTTCTCCCTTTTCCTTTTCTAACTCCTTATAAGGTCATTCCAGTCTGAGGTTTAACTAGCTGATGATGCATTCGGTTACAAAACTGGCTGCACTATTTGCCTAAGCATCGCCACTCAGCATGTTACATAATGTTGCATCCTCCTGAGCTTTTGTTTGCCACCTGATCCAAATTACCCCTTATTTACATTGCCTCTTGATTCTCCAACCTTCTGTGTAAACTGACAAGGAAGTCACCAATGAAAGGACCCAGAAATGAAAATCCCTCTGAATCACTTATTTGTTAGTTATAGTTTATTCTTCCTGGTCAGTTTGTAGATTGTAATAAAATGCTTTTTATTAATGTAGGCGTTATTTATTTTCTTGGTTAGTGCTTACATAACAGTATTTCTCAGGAAAGGACAATAGATTACAAGTCCAAAATTATGCGCCTTCATGGGTGCCCAAAAGAAAATTTCTGTTTGTGACTGCATGTCATCCCCAGTATTTAAGGTAAAACTGTGTGCTTCTTGCCACATACCTTCACAGGCAGCTGAATGAATAGAATCTGGCAGACTCTCACCAGCATCCCTAGAGAGGTGTTCTTATAATCTCATGGGTATCAGGGGTGGGGGTGTTTTGGGTGACATGGGTTATAATCCTCATTGAGCCAATTAAGGCCTCAGTGGGGCCCCTCCCGGTCTCAGCAGAACCATAGCAGATGGACTGGCTAATCAGCGGAAGCGGCACGTGCTGCCAAGACCCATCTGGACATGGCCATCCCCCTTCCAACTCTCTGGGGAGGTTTGAAAAGTAAAGGCGGCAACAACGACAAGCACGCGTCTGAGGAATAAAGGAGGGGTGGGGTCGAGTTAAATGTCATGGTCTATTAGAGGTACGGCACACTTTCAGAGTGTGTCAGACGCATGCATGGGGTGGGGGCAGGGCGGTGACAGATGGCTGTTTTCCCCTCAGACTTTTCCCCCTTGAGATTATGTCATATTAGCTGTTACTAGCGAAAGGGTATTGTGTGGTTATGAGTTGATTAACGACAGCCGGAAGCTGAGGGAGGACATCTCTAATCGGGCCGTGTACATCTGGCTCTGTCAGCTGCCTCTGTGCAAGAATTTAAAGCTGTCTCACCTTCACAGGAATTTAAATGTGCAAGTTTTACTTCAGTTTAAGTTTCACTATTTAGTTTTTGGTTGATAATTTTAAATAAATTTAAAACATAGCAATTTTAATAAAAAAATATGATTCAGAAAGCAGATGGTTTGAATTTAATTCATTCTGTTGGGGGGGGGTTATTTGCAAGAGAATTTTTTGCTATTCGTACGTCTCAAGATCTAAAAATATTGACTTGATAACTGAAAATTTCAAAAAAAAATTGCCAATTTTGAGTGATTTTCTCAGCATTTCGAGTTAGTGTGTCTCAAACCAACTGTAACCTTAATTTTGAGATATTAAGTCAATATTTCAAGATAATCTAAAATTTTGACTTGCAGACAGCAAAAAACCCAAAAATAAAATCAGTGGCCAAAACCAGATCCCATCCAAAGGAATCCAAATAAATGTAATTAGTGGAAGCAAAAATAATTAATGTAGGCATAATTTTAATTCTCAGTGTTCAAGATAAAGTAGTGTTTCCAGTTAAGCAGACAGAAAAATATAATTTTGAGGACAAAACCTGTGGTTCAAAAATGAGTGACATTTTCTTATTTTGTTGGATCAGGGTTCTGTGTTATTGGAGGAGCCTACCGACAATCCCGCCCAAAGCTCTGAAAATGGGACTACAAATGAATCTGTCCCGCAACCCCCACCTCCTCCACCGCCACCTCTTCCCCCAAGCAATCCGATGCCAACACCCCCTCCACCTCCTCCTCTGCCTCCAGAGATGCAAACCCCCCAGAATAATGCCAGCGTCACACCCAGCAATCAGCGGCGCCCATCTTCATCATCAGGAAGTAAGTGCACCAAACATTTTTTTCTTCTATTTACACTTTTTCCCCTCTTCTTTACTTCCTACTTTATTATTCCTAGAAAGCGGAGACTGGTGTATTAATGGGCACCAAGTAATCACCCTGGGTAAAGATGAGTTGAGTCTAACCCTAGTATCCTAAACAACAGATTATAAATTAATGATGTTGAGCTAGCATTACCCTGAGAACTGGTTTAGTGTTCAGCCATTTCCTTAAGTGCCCTGGATGCAGTCTGATGGTGCACATGCTGCTCGAGTTGTGGGGAAATTGTAACAGTTGCGTAAGGTTGCTTTTTAAGTCCTAAAAATGGAGAATCTTAAAATACATAAGTGTTTTAAGATTCATGATTAGAAAAAAAAATCTATCCTCGTGATGTTGATCAATCCTTTGTCTTTTCTAATTATAGAAATTCTGTATTATAATTTCACCTGGCAAGTTTTGAATACAAAGTTCCTAAATTTAACTATTATTGTAGGGTCTTTACCTTATAAAGCCAAGGCAACTGTTTGTTGTGATTTGGTGCTATATTAATAAAATTGAATTGAACTATGACAGATACAGTTTTCAAGTTCTTGTAGCTGAGATTCATCATTCCTTGCTTAGATATCTGAGACTTAACTACCTGCTTACATGATTGGTCAATAGAACTACAAGTGGACTCTACAAATGCAAACCAGAAACTGACCAAACAGCTTGTCCCTTGCTTAAAGAATCTTCTTATTAATCATAGCCAGGTGTCAGTTTTATCAGATAAAGATATTACATGAGTGACACGATACAAAATATCAGTTTTTTTCTCTTGTGATTATAAATAAATTAATGCTGTTTGATTCAAAACTGTCATTTTTTAATCCAGCGTCACTCTTCTGCTTATATTACCCAGTCATCATTCTCACCATTAAATCCTTTAATACGTTTCTGTTTACATGTTCTTTATTTCACCTGCTCGCTCTCCATCCATTTCTCTCTGTTTTGTTTCTTTTGTTTTTGCCCCCTCTCTTCTTGCCTGCCATGGTGTGCTCCGTCAAGGCGGAGATAACTCTGCCTCTCAGGCGGAGGGAGGGGCACTTAGACAGATGAAGAGTAAGTACAGCCTGTGAATCGGTTGCCTTTAAATGAAACCAGTTCCTCCTGCTTCACAGTTCTCCTTCACACTTGCATAACACTTGAAAATAATTGTCTAGAGAATCGCAAATTGTTCATAGCTTTTCATGTAACTCATTTGCTGCTTTTTGTTGCTAATTTACATTAGATATTAACTCAGCTTATATGGATCCAATTTGTTAAAGCTAAAATGCATCATCTGTACATCATGTACAAAGCAATCAATACCACCATGATCACTAGTAAAAAAGGCAATGTTAGAATAATGACCCAAACTTTTTTTCAATACTTTGCCTTAATGTTTGTTTGTTTGTTTGTTTGTATAATCCTGTTTAGTTCTTTAGAGTGTCCTCTGTGAACTAAAAAGCAGCCACTGTATAAACTGTAGGTTTTTAATATAAAGCTGTTATATTGATCATTTTAGCTTCATGAATAATGAGTTTCTTCAATATATTGAATATTTTTATTCTTTATGTACCTTTACCTATTGCAATAAGGCATTTATGTGAGTACAGTTAGTAGTAGTAGTAGTAGTAGTAGTAGTAGTAATAGTAGTAGTAATGTGGTGTAGCTATATTACAGTTAAAACAACATTAAAAAAAATGTTTCTTAAAATGTTTCTCCTTCAAACAAAGCTTTATTGCACCTTCAAAGTGGCAACAGCACAAGTATGGCTAATACAGCTAAGTGAGAAATACCACTAAAGCTGTCGCATTTAATTACACCTTTTTACAATCTCTTTATTTTATCTTTTCGCTTTGTTCAGCAATTATCCAACTGTCTCATCTGTTGATGCTCCTTCTACTGTCTAATGGTAGGAGAGCAATAAATGACTCAAAGTTAAAGAGGAGTGCGTGCTCGCTAATGTCATGAGTTGTGTCATAAAATGAAACACCACCAACACGCCAAAGAGCTCAAGATGAATTTTCAGCTCAGACATTCGTTGAGACGACAGCAGCAAAACAGGTGGCTAACTGGAAATGCTGCTGCAATAATGGAGATCGTTACGAGTTGTCTGTGTAGGTTCTTTATTGTTCTGTTTTTCTTCCATTAATCACCAAACAAAAGAGGAGTTTACTTTGTATATTGTACTGCACAGACCATGAAATGAAAAGCCTTCCATACATCTCGGAGCAACAGACCAGGTGGTTGATATAAGGGGTTTGGGCAGCACTGTAGATGACTGGAAGCTCCCTGTTGTTTTCTGTTCCTAAGGGTATATTATAGGACACAGCTGACCGTAACAGATGCAGCAACACACGTACAAACACGTCACACTGTTTGTCCACTGTGGGAGCTACGAGCAAATGCCCTCTACCTCTCACACCTCCACCCTCTTTTACACTCAAGCCCCCAGGCTAAATCTTTGACTCAAAGACACACATCTGAAAGTTGTAAGCGCACCAACTTAAATCCTGTCTTTTTTAAACTTGATCATTAAAGTTAAAGGAAAAAAAAAAATCATGCTTATTTGCGACTGATCTAGTTACCTTTTAATTGAGGATATTTTCATTGGATTTTTAACTGCCATGTGATGCATCGAACTGTTGAAAATTCATTTAAATAGCTTTCACGTGTTGTTGTAAGTGTGTGAGAGGTCTGTTTAGCTCTTTCTTTTTTGTCCACAAGCTTTACACAGGCCACAGTTTCAATCTGTTCAAATTCACACTGTAGGCTAAGTGGTGTCACACACCAGCCTCTCTGTCTCTCTCTGTGTAATCCAGAAAATGTGAGCTGCAGCTGCATGTATGTATATTTAAACTGTTTATCAGGTTTGTTGAACTGAATCTTGGGCTATCCGTGTGGACTGAGAAGCCGAGGATTGAAAGGGCTGACTGTGTGCGTGCGTGCGTGCGTGCGTGTGTGTGTGTGTGCGTGCGCGGGTTAATTCCTCGCTGGCTTGCCAGTGGCTGGCTGTCACTTCCAGTTACTGGTGATTCCTTTAGATTTCCCCCAACTGTGATGATAGGTCTTTAATGGAAAGCTGTTCTCTCCTCCCCACGAGAGAGAGACAGGGAGAGCAGGGAGAGTGAGGAGGGGTGACACGCTAGCAAGTCTTTGTGTCCAGCTGGAGCATTGTAGTTTCCTCAACAGGGAGCACTTTTACAGGAGGACTTTTTTTTTTCCATTCACCACATAGAGGATGAGCACACAATGAGAGACTAAGGATAATCATTTTCCAGGAAAATAACAGACACTAAAACAGGTGAGGTGGCTCTTTGTGCATTTAGACCAAAAAATAGTGGATTTAAATGCTGGAAAAAAAATATGTTTAACTGTTAGTTGTACACTACAGTGTACTCATTTGAGCATTTTTCATTTACACCTTAAATGTTTTCTAGCTTAAAAAAAATAGAACTGCCACAGTGGTGCTTGAATATAGTACTATTTGGTTATATATGTGTTAGTGTAATCCCTTTAAAAAGCTGATATATTTGGATAATTGATGAGTAAATCAGCAAGCAAAGATTGCTAAATTTTACATATTTAGATCCTGCCTGATTGACACTTAATACGAATTTTATTTTTTCTTGAAATAGAAAAATGAAGTTAATTTTCAGTAGCATTAAAATAGAGGTTGTAGTTGAAGCCTGTAGTTTATATATATATATATATGGTTAGGTGACACTGAAAGCGACTGTGTCCCTCTATTCTTCTGTAGTGTATTTAATTGCTCCTCCTCATTTAATCTTGGCTCACTCCAGCTGTTGGCTGATTTAATGGTTGCCCAATGAGATTTATGTCCCCGGCAAACATTCGACCCCAACAGGCATAAAGGCAGATGCCAACCAGAGTAAACAATCTAAAACGAAACTTATCTAGCTCGTCCACAAGTGAGGGTTTAGAATACCATTATGACCTCCCATCATTGTCAGACATGCTCCAGGTCAGCATTGTTACCTCGCTGATTGGATAAAATATTTAACAGTGAAATGCCACACAACCCCTCTTCTCCTCATCAGTGTATCTCTCTCGTTCTGTCTGTATCCATCTCTCTCTGTTCGTCTATCTAGACGGTTTCACTTGTCTCCTCCATCCTTTTGTCCACAGGCACAAAATCTTTCAACATGATGTCCCCCACGGGCGACAACTCGGAGCTGCTGGCAGAGATCAAGGCAGGGAAGAGCCTCAAGCCCACACCTCACAGTAAAGGCTACACCACTGTGTTTTCCAACAGCGGGCCCACAGGCAACAATGTAGGTCACCCAGCTTCCTCAACTACAGACAGTAACTCTTACAGGATGGATAATTCTAGAATTTAACCCAGTTTTTACCATAACCAGGGAATTTGATGTCAATTTGTCTATTTTAAATCAACTACATATAAATCCAAGCTACATATAAATCATAAAAGATAAAAACTCACTTGATTTTAAATCTTCACTAGGATAGTAGTAATACCTTCTTGCCATGTGCGTTAACATGTTTGTGTGTCCTCTTGTTTTCTTTCCATCTGTGTCTTTATTTACCTGCAGGAAAACACCACATCTCCTGAGAGTCGGTCATCTAGCCCACCAGCCAAACCGGCATCCCCTCCACCACCAAGTGCACCAGTGACCTCACCACCCACCACTCCGAGCCCCAGCCCCAGCCCCAGCCCCACTGGCTCCGGATCTGCCAGGACCATTTCGACCTCTGGAAGCTACGAGCAACTGTCCTCCAACTCTGTGATCAATGGAAACAGTGGTGGAGGCCCAGGAAAAGAAGATTCAGGGCGGAAGACAAGCCTCACAGATGCTGAGGCTCTAGTGCCCACTCACGATGAACAGGGGAAAGCCATCCCTGAATGGAAAAGGCAGGTGATGGTGCGCAAGCTTCAGGTCAAGATGCAAGAGGAAGAAGAGCACAAGCGTAAGGTAGGCATGATGGCTAAGTTTTGTTAGCTATCCCATTTGTGGTCCTATAAATTTTAAAATGTACAGTAAAAGTTATTATATGTGACTTTTGAATAATAAGCAAAGCAAAGGGGATAGCTGGCGCTTGGATTTGAGTGTGGAAATTTGGGATTTTGAACCACAGACAGTATAAAATATGGCCGCAGCTACCGTGACGTCACCCAATGGTTTCTGAAGTCCTGTTTTGAAACCTCAGGATGAGCATTTTCTCCATTGCCATCTTGATTGCAAAAAAACTGATGTGACAAGGAAGTGTGGGTCTAACTGTGAAACTGCACTCTCATTGACTAACAAGTCTTTACCACAGATCTTCCACCATTTTGAAACGCCATATGAGCAAGACTTGCAAAATAGGCTGAATTTTTTTTTGTTCAAAACAACCTGGGCCCGTAAACTCAGCAGGAGAGTGTTTACAGAGGTCAGGTTAGAAAGCCAGTTTCTCGTAGACTTCTGTAGGACCAGAAGTCTTTTTGCAACCATAACTATCACCATCTGGTGGCCTCTAGATAGGATGTTTAAGACACTCTAAGACACCTTCCCGGAATATACAACCATGCTTTATACTGTTTATGTTTTGAAGACTGACGTTGTGTGAATGCATGTTTAATTTAGTGCCATTTTTGCATGAGATTACTTTTTGCTCTCTGTGTTGGCTTTTCTGTCAAGCTGCTAGTTTAAGGTTGAACATTCAGTGTGGTCACATTCTTCACAAGGACTACGGTCAGCAGACACTGACAATGACAGCTCCCACTTTTTCTTCGTTCACAGTCACAGCACTGTGTGGTATTATAATGAGTATTTAGACAAGATATTGATTAGTAATTTGTACTGGAACAATCTGAACACTTGCTTATCCCGTGTAATATAAGAAGGGCCCTAGTAGTATGTAACATGCTTGATTAAATTTGATTGATTAATAATTTATTGCAGTCGAAGGATTGTAAATTTATACTCCTAAATGATTGAGCCCGAATACACTGCTGACATGCAGTCAGTTTGTTTATATGCATTGTAGTCAAAAACCATCAAACTGGTTGCGATGCCTCATTTAAAGGTAACACATAAAGTAATAACACATGAACTTTTTTTTTCAGTTGCATGAAATGGCAGTCTCCATGTGCTCACATATTTAAATCACTTTTTCACTTCTTTCTTTGTGTGTTTCTTTTTCATATTTTTACTCTTAGTTAATAACAGACCTTTTGGAGTGCATTGAATTGAATACTTGGCTACAAAAACCATCCCAGCATTTAACACACTTGACTGGTGGACTCACAGTGTGGGCTGGTGTCTGATGGTAGAGTTTTGCTGCTCCAAGTTCTTACATGCTGATTCAGTGGTGTGATGCCGGGCCCATTCACACTACAAGTCAACCATTGTTAATAAGAACAGTAACACAAACTGCACAATAATGCTACTATAAATGTGTGTGCGTTGAGGATAAAAAAAAAAGTCATCACCATCTGATCATTATAACAATCTGTTTTGGGGGGTTTTTTGAGGAGGAGCTGGCCGGGTGCAAGCAGAGCAACTCCACTGGTTCACAGTTTCAATGTCTCTGTAGGCAAAGTGTTGTGTAGATACTTTTTGAAATAACAGGCGACACTAAACACTGGCTCATAAAAACACTTAGAGAGCCTTTAAAAAGACATTAAGCTAATGATGTGAATCGTCTGCAGTGTCAAGTACCTAAAATACAAATATTAACATGTTAGAACACTTGTAACACATGCAAATATTTATTTAGTAATTTAATTTGCTGATTAACTCAACTCTGTTCTTTGACTCAAAATTAGAAAGCTTTGTGCTTGTAATTAGGCAGTGCCATTGCACCACTAAATCCATGTAAATCCTGTGTGTTAGGATGGATTTGCACTGAAGTGTGTGTTCACACCAGGAAATTCAAGCTGAAGGAATCCCTCCCCCTCTTTCCTTTTTTTTTTTCTTGTCCTGTTGGTCTCCTTTGACCTCTGATTTAGTTTACATCAACTGGGCACTACCAGCCTCAAGAATGGCACTACTCCCACACCCACAATGCCATTCTGGGCCCATTTGGGGAACTGATGACTGAGGCAGACCTGAACCGAATTGAGAAGCAAATTGAGAACCTGCAGGTTATGCATAAGGTATCAGAAGTCGAGAAGGAACTGAGTGAACTGGAGCAAGAGCTTCACCAGCTTCTACCAGTTTCTGCTGCTCTCAGTCAGGGGCACTTCTCAGTCAATCCAAAGCAGGTGCATGGCCAAGCTGAAGATCTTCCAGCCTGGTGCAGCAAGATTTCTACTTTGCTCAAGAGCATGGCGATTCTTCTTGCTACCCTGGGAGGCAAAGAGATTGACATCTTGGATCTTATATGTCCTGAATATTCTAAAGAAGAGGCAAGAAATGTGAGCATGGTTCATTCTCAGTCAGCAGGATCAGCTGGTACTGGATTTATTGGACGCTCTCAATCCTTCTCAACAAGAGAGGATGTGGAAAATGAAATAAAGCAGTGTGGCGTTTCAGTGAAGAACCTAAAGGCTAATTATGAAGTTCAAAATCAGTCGCAGTCTGCAGATAACCAAGCAAATAGGGTCTACAAACGCAAGAGGTCACTCCCTGTGGTAAGTGAATCCAGTTATCATCCAGAGACGGTGCATGAGGATGATGTTCCTTGCGCCTTTGCTTCCATGCTGGAGTCCAATACCAATGGTGATGTACCTTCAGCGGAGGAATCAGTCTTACCACTTGTTGAAGAACCAGTTATCACCGCATCGTATGCACCTCAGACATACGTGTCGTCTGAGGCAATGGCTCCAACTAATATTGAACAGTTCAGCCAGATTCTTTCTACAGACTCTGTTTTAAATAGCGACCAACTAACAAGAAGCTTAGAGGTACAGACAGATCTAAGCTATGTCCAGGAATGCATTGAAATGAGGAAAGAGAGAATTGTCTTCCTGTTCCTTGAACACTGGCGGAAGTATACTGTCTCTGAATCTTATCAGAGTAGATATACTGGCAGAAGGCGAAATCATTTAGAAGTGGACTGGGAGGACTACAGCCAATTTAGTGCACAAATTGGTGGAGATATGCATAGTGAAGACGATAAACTCCTCCTATTTATGAAATCGAAACAGGTAGTAGGAAATCTGATTGGACACTGGAGGGCAATCATGAGTCAAGTGCCCACACGCCAGATCCGCCGGCTGAGTCGTGCTCAGATCATCTATTGGCCACAGCATTTCCTGCCACACATCAATGGGTCACCTGTGAGTTATGAAAGCCTGACCCTTGACCTTTTTATGCTTGGATATTTCCAGCTGTTGGAAATGAACATGTCTCGTAGTGAGCGAAAATTCCGACACCTCTTGTGTTATGAGATGTTTGACCGTCTTGGGAGCCATAAATGGGAGATCATAAGACAGTTTCACAAGGAGGTCATGGAGGAAATTGAGAGAGAGAAGCGAGATTGGGCAGATGGTTTTGAGGACATAAAAGTCAAGTATTTTGGAGACTTGGGTGAGGGAGGGGGTATGCTGACAGCCTCGTTTCATTCCATGTCTCCTGACATGTCCATAATGCCAGTGCAGGAAACACTCCCTGCCCCACCTTCCCATCCTCCACCTCCACCACCCTCTAACCATCCTGAACCACCACTTCCAAATGCACAATCAACACAACCCTCCCAACCAGTCTCACAGTCAGGTGTTTCTGAAGATTCATCACCTGCTGTAGCTCATGATGGTCAGTGTGTGGAGCACACACCTCACAAGGACTCAGTGGAGAACAATGTTCAGGGGAATGTACATTTAAATGAGCCTGCAGTTGCTAACAGGAAAAGTTCAGGGCCGGACCGCACACAGAACTTGACAACTGAAAGTGTGCAACATATTGAGCCAGAAGCTAAAGTTGAGGCACTTCCAGGCACAACAGGATATCCAGTGAACGATGCCCAGCCTGCTACTGTTAAAATTAAAGAAGAACCTCGTGTTGATAAACCTCCACCCAGAGATGAACCCAGTGAAGATTCAATTAAAGTCATCTATGAGCTCAAAGAGTTCAGCAATGAGGAAATCATCAGATACATTGACCGAAGCTTTGCTTTTTGGAAAGAAAAGGAAGCTGAGCTTTTTGATATCTAACAACTATGTGGGCTAAAGGTGCACTGAAAGTTCGCTCTTAAGATCAGTTCTGGAAAACTAACATGCACAGTGGAACATGCTGACTACAGAAACTAATCTGCTTTGTTAATGGTTAGGCCATGTCACATAATGGGCTTAACTGCAGCAAAGAGCATCCACATTGCTGTGCTGACATTACTATTTCTATGTGTTTAAATGGGAGGAAAGTATGCATTTCATGACAAAAGATGCATACTTTGTGTGGAAACAAGAGCATTTTGGATGAAGTATGATTGATTGCCACAAAAACACTGCTTTCAGAAAAACAAGTTTTTAAAGAAAAAGATTTGCCATAAAAATCATTCTTGTTTGTCTGTTTGGATCATCTTTGTAATAGGGATGATTAGTAAAACTTTGCATAGTTGGTTTACATTGAATATTTCAGATTGCATTTGTGTTGGAGTAGTTTAATCTTAAACCACTTTCAGACAGTAGATGATTGTGTGGCACGGGCACATGCAAGTTCCATAAGAACTTGCCTCTCACCCACTGGCTCACCTTTAACCGACAGACTTATGTGTATAGATAAGATTCATATGTTCCACTGATAAACATACAATATTTAAAAGTTACATTTCTACTTCATCTCTATTTGTACGCACATAATCAAACGTGTCCTTTTTCTGTCTTTTTTGTTCCCACTTCTCCTGTCTGTCACCTTTTTAGCCAGTTGGTTATATGACAGTTAAACACTGATTTCACTGAACTGACACAAAAACAGCGAGTTACTAAAGCTGAGCAGCATTTGGCCTGCGTGCTACCTACATTCTTGATAACCAGTGAGGGGGAAAATCCTGTTACTGTTTCAGAGGTTCATTTTAGCTTGAACTCAAAGAAACTTGGTTTCAGTGTTCACAAATGGCTTTGTTTAAGTCTAAACTGATTATTTTGCTGCTTTTAAGGTGTGCCTTTTAAGTATAAATTACAGAACTTATGAAATATGGTAAGTTGCCTATTTCTGTACAGAGTTCACCAGTCAAAGCTTTGACTTCGATGAAATATCACATTAAAATTGGTGTTTATTCCAGTGTTTTGTTACTCTGTAATTTCAATGTATTTCAAGCATTTGAAGTTTCCATATTTGAATTCATGTTCTTCCGTTTGTTGTTTTCTACATTTATGTTATAAATAAATAAAATCAACATTTTTTTTTGATTAGAGAATTTAAGCAGCTGTTAACCATTTGGAGTTATTGCACTGATGAAAATTTTACCCGTGCAGCAAAAAGACAAAAATAGTAGATTTTCCAAGACACTGTTTCCATCATTTTGAGAACTTATATAACCACACCGATTTACCTATCAAAGAGCAACTGTCAAATACAGGGCTCTTGAATGTGTAATCCTCCACTGCAGTGCTTGTCAATGCGAAGAACTGCACTATTCTCACAGTGTCTGTTCCATTGCACCAAGATTACCTTGGAGTAACCCTCTTAACACCCCCCGCTGTCGTGCTATCTGTGGCTTACAGGAGCCATAAGGAGGTTACAGTGAATCTTTATCAACTCACAGCTCAAGAGAAGGTGATCAGCTGGTAAACTTAACAAGTTATAGAAATTTTTGTCTATGCACGATATTTCTGGCTGAGTTAGAGAAGAGTGATGTAACTAGCAGCAGTGCCATAACTGATGTGCAAAAATATAATAGGCGGTGACATAATCACCGCCAAGCTTGCACGCTGCACAAAGAGTATTTACAGCATCAACTGCATAAATGAAGTCAGCACCAAAGGCAGGCAACGAGGAGAAATAACAAAAAAGGTCAAATTTATTCCACTGATATTGTACTTAGAGTTTCAACAGAATGTGTCTTAACTGAACTACAGTTTATGTGTCGATGTGTCTCATTAGAAAATGTTAGCTTCAATAAAAATGAGCAAAAACTATTACTGATTATTAAAGTAGGCATTTGCTGGCACAGCAAAGTCTAGACGGGAACCTCATCTTGAAAATATACCCTCAGTATTCACACTTCCAATTTCAGTACAACTAGCCTATAATTGCCTGTAAGCTTTTTCACNAAAAAAAAAAAAAAAAACGCAACACAAATTGCTACCAACTAGGAGCACAAGAACTTCTAATATCAGAACAGTGGCAGGGTGGCTTAGCTAGTTCCTCATTTCCAGGACAGCCTCCAAGAATTTCCAGATGAATAAAAACTTCTTACTGAGTTGAATCCAATGTTAAAAACAGTTATAATCCAAAACAATAAACCAGCACAGTAGCAGGTCAAAAGCTGTGACTTTTGCGATTCTCGCGGATGCCCACTGACACAACAAATATATAACCCTCAAACCCAAAAGCTTCCCATCAAGTTTGACACTGGTCGATCGTGAGAACTTCAATTTTAAAAGTTCCGGAAGAGTGCTTTGAAATTCAAGTTTAGCAGCTGATTTTTTTTTTTTAATAAAACTGGTTAGCTTAGGTGTTACTCTACTTAACTGCTAGATGAATTGATCAAATTTCATTTTAAAAGCAGTGCAGCTCCAATGAGGGTTGCAGAACCTTTGATGGGTATTTATGTGTGTTATCTAATGTGAGTCAAATAAGCATTGGACAGCAATAATATTACTGAGAGTTTCCTGGTAACCCATTTTTTAATTAAACAGTGAATAGCCTTATTCCATTTTTAATATACCCTTTCTATTATATTTTATTACAATTTCAGCAGATCTATTAGCTACTCTTTTTTTGGTGTGGGAAAGTGTTTTTTTTGTTGTTGTTGTTGGGTTTTTTTTTTTCTGGAGCAGAAATTCCCAGGGGAATCATTAAATATTCATTGCTTAGATAATCTTACCTGTATTTGTGCTGGCTAGAGCAAGTGAAATCCTTCAGTAAAATGAAGGCAGGAGGGTAATGTGACTTGTTGGGCAAAGATGAGAAGTCCAAGATGGCTGCTCTCGTTCTCTCCTGCTCCACCTCCTGTTACAGCCTGAAAGAGAAAAAAAAGGATCCAGTTACCATGCGTGCACACAGAGACCATCCTGTCCTGCCCTTTTCAAAGGCTTGGTTTCATTTTTAAACAAACACCAGAATCATATATGTAATGAGTTCTGTTTGCTTTCATAAGTTCATACATTAGTTTTGTAACTATATTCCATTACCATTGTTTAGGCTCTTAAGTCTTACATAAAGGCCATTTATATCAAACTGACACATGAGAATCTGCACAGATGAATAAACATTTCTTCACAGATGTGCTTATTGTAGATGCTTGCTTTAGTGATGATTTATGTGGTGCTACAAACGTAAACCTCAGCATCAACTTTGATTGTGACTAAAAAGTGTTTTGCAAAGATCTAAACACATCTATTATTATAACCACAGGTATTATAACCGAGTATCTGAAACAAAAAATAGTTTAACACAACATGTGCTTAATAGTATATTTCATAAATTATGTTTATATATATATATA